>JAHWXV010351198.1:0-13687 GCA_024586415.1 Phrixothrix hirtus
TAAAAGTAGTTCTATTGTTGTAATTTACTTTCTACCAATACTCTAAATTTTTCTAGTGGCGGTATCTAGTGAGATATTTCTAAAAACGCCCCTCTTAACGCATATTTCAAAGAAATTTATATTATACATGTATAAACAGAGATAAATTGTCTTTAAACGGTTGGGTTATTTTAGAGATCTGACCCTTCAAGTGCGCATGCAGCTTTATATTAGAATAAATAATTATCAATAATATTTAAAATACCTTATTAAAGTTTATTTGCGAGCAATTTTTAGTATTATTACAAATAAATATATATTTAAAACATAGATTTGTTGTAGTGTGTGTTACTAATTCCTAAAGTGTTTATAAAATATATACTTCAATTTATTTTATATTTAAAATGGAAAGGATACATTTTAACAGTAAATTTAATTAACATACGTGTAGAATAATATTATCTATTAATGCACAGTGTTATGATGCCATACGTAAATATTACTATTGCAGTTTAAGATTAGTAACAAAAATTGATTAACTAAGCCATATTCTGTGTAGAAGTGGTGCACTTGTATGATTTAGCTTTCCTTGTGCAATTTTTAACAATTGTAAATATTTTAAGTATTATTCTCCCGAATTGGTAGAAGGCGTAGTTTCGGACGATGAATTTCGGTTTAAATTGTTTAAAGACTGATTTGTAAAGCATTTGAAGTTATTCAACATAAATTTGTTAATATAGGGATAACAAGTTGTTGAAGTATTAATATTTAATTGATAATGTACGTCACACTTGTTTCAAGAAGTTGAAGTGTTTTAGACTTATCTTTGTAAACGTAAATGTAAGACAGGAATAACAAAGACGTTGAGGTATTAACTTTTACCTGTTTGTCCTTTTAGATACTCTTTCCATGTAAGGAAATATATTCTATAGTCCATTCTTGATGATATTAGCCTATATAAGCTAATGAATTTCCTAAAAAGGTAGTATCGCTTCATTTTCTCATTAGGCAAATAACCTAGCAACTTTATGTGTGACCAAGTTCTTTGCACGTATAATACGCATTTTGAAAGTTTCAATTAGAATTTTTATTTTTACAAACGGTTTATCCTTATTTTTTTATTATAGGTTTTGAAATTATGCCAGCAGGTTATTTAGCTTACAGAGGTTTACACGTTTTATGCACTTTACAATGGTTTTTGGTTTACAATTGTAACTACTAGTCTACTATTTGATTTATAGAAATATATACTAAGACTAGACTCTGCCGGCCCTGACTGGTGTAGTGGTTAGCATGTTTGCCTCTGCATCTAAACGACACGGGTTCACGACGCTGGTAAGTTTTTCAGCGAGGAATATTTTAAAAAATGCCTTCTTCTCGGATAAGGAAGTAAAATCGTAGGCCTCATGTTAATATGATGTTTGGTATGTTAGAAATACCAACGGTGGTGGAACTCCGCCAGACTCGGCAAAATTCTAGCAGGTATGGCGGAATGACTATATGACGGTTTTAGTCCAAGGAGGTTAAGGGAATTTCCGCATCCCGAAGTCTCAGACACAAAAACATGTCAGGCCAGTAATATTAAGTTCTATTAAAAACGTTTTGATGCCTAAAGGGACAAAATAGCGGTGTTTTGCAAATTACTCCGTGTAAATTATTACCCTCAATAATGTAGATCAATTCATAGATTATTTGCTACATTCTGTTACAGTTACATCAAAACAGGAAAAATGAGCTTTTAAGTCTTACATTTGTCATTACCATTAGATCACTTTTATTATACTTCGTTGCCCAAATTTTTATTAATTACTGTTACTATCATATTAATAAACCAAGATTTTAGCCATTTCAATTAGAAAACAATTTATTTATTGATTTTCATTACGATTATGTTTACTTTTAATGTATCGAGTTCATTATTACAGTTTAATTTTCAGGGAAATTGTAATATTTAAAATTACTTTACTAAGGTAAGATAATGACGCACGAAAATTTCATTTACTTCCCAATTCTCATCGACTCCACAGCTGTCTTTTACTTACCGATTGTCATCAAATTTAAAATCTTCTTTTTTCAATTGAAGCAGCTAGTACTAGTACACAAACAACAACTATAACGTTATATTTTTAGGTGTCCTAAAATAACTTCCGTTTGTGACTAGTAAATAGTAGTCAATATAGTGCGTACCCTGATTTTCTCTCCTGTGTTGAAATAACTTTATCAAAAATTATCTTTTTAAATGCTTCATAACAATGCAACATTGTACATTTTTACAGTTAACTAGAGGTCATAGTAGAAATGTGAACTTATTTGAATCAAAAATGGGAAGAATTCAGTAACTCTAAGTTTACAGAATTAATTTTCCGCCTAAAATTGAATTTTGTATTTAAAATTGAAGTTATAAAATGTATACCATTAATTGCGTCGATAAAATTGCGCAATGATAGACGAGGTTTATTAGAATTAATAATTTTGCGTCCATTGCTTGTTAAAACTGCAATAAATAATTATTATTTAACAATTGCTAAGTATTAATGTATTGATGTACTTATGATAATATTCTGTTAGGCTTCACATTTATTCTTTATTTAGATCGCAATATTAAAGTAAAGTTTACTCATTCTGTTTTATTTAACAAACCTAGTTTTCAATATATTTAATAATTGCTGATCTGAAAATCAACTGGTTTGCGACATACCAGTGGCGTAGCGATGAAAACCAAAATCAACAAATGTATTTTAAGCTGTGTCCGTTTAAATTTAGAACTCAGTCGCTGCGTTCCAAGCAATTCCCAGCTATTCTCAATTGAATGATCGGCGTGCTCCTGATTTTTGACACGTTTACTGTAGCGGAATGTTACCGGAGGATGGTACCCACATAAAAGCTTGCTCTTCATAAAGAACGGATGTGTCTCTTCTTATTCTCTAGCCGTTCTACTGCTTAATTACAACGTCTTCTTCATATGTATTATAAGCAAACGTCAGGTGGTTATTTTACACGCTATGCAATTAATTATGAAAACTCGATTGCTTCTTGTAGCTTACGAGGGTTGTTCGAGATCATCTCCGCGATGACGCAAATAGGACCATATGTTTATGATATTTATCAAGCAAGCTTCGTTAAATGTGCTGCAAAGCATCAGATACCTGCATTCAGTTATTCACGTGCGGCTAAAGTGAAGACAACAACTTGTGAAATTGTCTGCGAAATGGACAAAATTCAAGTACCAGCTGTGATAAAGTACTTTGTTTTGAAGGGTTTAATCCCGATGGACATAAAAAAAGAAACTTAGATTCCTTTTTAAAAGATAATTTTCATCGATTTTCGACGATAAAGAAGTGGCTGCAGAATTTAAAAGATGTCGTACGTCTATCCAAGGTAATGAACGACTAGGACGCCCAAAAACCGCAACGTCCAACGAAACTGTCACAAAAATCCACAATGCTGTGTTATATGATCGCTGATTAAAGGCATACGGCCTTGCTGACATAGCAGTCATGTGAATAGACCGTGTATATTTTACATAATATTCTAGGTATGAAGAAGCATTACGCTAGATAGATGCCGCATCGTTCGCTGATCGTCGATCAGAAACGTATACTAATGAACACATTGCAAGATGGTTTAAACTTATTTAAACGCGATCTTTCTGAGAGATTTTTCCACGTTTTTTAACAGTAGATAAAACATGAATTCACAATTATACGCCAGAGACAAGCCGGCAGTTCAAATGGCGGATGGGACCAGGTGAAAGTGCGCCAGAGAAGGCGAAAATGGTTCAATTTCTGAGATTCCCGTGGTGTAGTGCTTACAGAATATTTGAAAAAGGCAAGACTAACACTAACACTATTAAGTTGCACCAATTGAAAAACTTGATTCAGGCTAAACGTCCACATCTGGTCAATAAGAAAGTGTATTTGCCGAAGAAATGAGGAAATGGCTCGTTGGACGAAGATTCACGTAAAATGAACACGTCAAATCTGCGACAACCACGTATTTTGTAGAGTTTAATAGAACCTATTATTCTGACCATATCAAGAAGTTGGAAAGATGTTGGTCTAAACGTATTGAATTGCAAGGTGATTATGTTGAAAAATAAAAAATTGAGATCTTAAAAATTTTGTCTTCTTTGTCAGGCCGGGAATTTTCCGAACTATCTTCGTAATATTACAATAAAAATAGCGTTTCTGATTAAATATTAACAAACTCATATGTATTTAATAGATTAACCTCTTTTAGTGAAGTTTATCTCAGGTTGTAACAAACAAAATAGGATTTAGATATTAAGCTTTTTACTACTTATAAAAGTTACCAAAATTTTTTATTTCCATCCGAAAAATGGGCATTGTTCAGCGCATGAAATACTAAATGTATACATTGTCTAATGATATAATACTTCAACCATTTATACAGGATGAATTCCTCAACATTGAAACTCTTAAATATGGAAATGAATTAATATAAAGGGCCGAATTTAGCGTATACGGGATTTATAAGTCTCGTAAGGATTAAATGAATATCAATACTTTACACAGATTAAAACGTTTGCTTGTTTATTTATATCAAAAAACACACAGTGGAAAGACATTTACTTGTGATGCATTAAAAAACAGTTCTTTTTTTCATTGCAGCACAAATAAACACTACATGTGGAGCATTTTGAGTGAGGTCGGGACTCCACATGTAGCAATCAACAGAATTCACATCTTCTTCATAAATCAGTGAATATCGCCCAATGCGAAATTGTTGCTCACACTACAATTATATTTTCTTCCTTTAGATACTCCTCCACTCTGGGTTAGACTGTTAGAATTACAAAGGGTAAAGCTTTATTTGTATACGCAGGTTTTACTGAATAATTCATAAGGCCTGTACTAACACTTCGTCAAAAATCTAGAAGTGATATATTTTTTTTATAATTCATTGGCTTATAAACCACGTAGATTTTTACCGAGGCAATGTCCAGAAGACCAAAAAAAGTCTGTGCCACCATTTTTAGAGTATATACTAATACAATAATCTTGGCGTAATCTGTAAGCGTGATCAACACCACCGCTGTAATGATTGTAATGAATTTACAATTTACATCCATTCCTGTTCCATTTTTTTGAAGCCTGGAAACTGTGGTTTTTTCTGTTCCATGAAAATTAGATAAAATGTGAACCATTCTGTTATCAGACCATTTACAAAAAACTAAATTCGTACAAGGAACTCTTGTATCCATATCGCATCTGTTCATTTTCTTGTCATCTTTCTTAGTCTTCGGAAGCCTATTCTTGTTTTTTCTTACAGTTCCACAGGCTCACGTTTGCTCACATTTCAATTTTTCGAATAATTTGACACTTGTTAAGTAATTATCGAAATGCAAAATTCTGTTTGTCCAAGCCCAAAGTATTCAAACTTCCTTTGAAGTGTTTTGTCTTGCCTTTATAAATGTCAAATTGTTTGATATAATCCTGTTGGTCGGCTATGCATCACAATGTGTACCCTCGTTTTATGGGTTTCATTGGGTTATATTTTTTTATATTTGATCTTCCCTTGAATAGAATCATTAGTTCATTAACAGAGAATTCTCTGCTTCCATGGTATAGTTTATCGAACTATTCATTTAATACCTCTACAAATGGACTTATTTTATAGATCGTACCCTTATTATTTGTTGGTAGAGAAAAAGTATCGTTCAAATGAATCAATAACATTATTAGTTCAAATCTATTTTTGGTCATACTCTTTGTTACCATATTGACATCTAAATTTTACACATACAATTTATAGCTAGGTAATACATGATAACCCGTAAAAAAATTGATACCGATGAAAGCAAGCAATTCGGAATTTGTTAATTTTAACAACTTATTCCGTTGTGTAGTGCAAAGGTTGCTGTGTTCAACAATGTTGTTAATAGTTGATTATCTTAGCGCGCAATTCAACAGTTCAAATGCTAAATTTTACAAGTAAATTATTGGTTAGTAGTTTACTCGTAAAATTTAACGTCCGGTTGGATGTGCAACCTTTTTTGTGCAGAATTTTGTCCTCTTTAATTTTGATATCTATACTTTTTCCCCAATTTGAATATTTTCCAAGTTATTCATGAAAAACTAAATTTTTGCATATTGGAGTTTATTTTTGAGGACTTTGCATACCCCCTACCTCTGTGAACTTTTTACCCTATTAGGTATACTCAAAAGGAACTAACTATTTCCGAAAGTTCCGTTTTGATTCCCACTAGTGCGAGATATGGTGGGTTTTTCGACTGTGGCCACTGGACTATTAGCGTAAATCAGTAATTCAGGATCGCAGCTTTATGGAACTGTGGTCACTGCAGCATGTTGTTTTTGGAAAAGCATCAGACCGGTTATTCTTCAATGTTCTATAAATTTAATGGAGATTTTACAGAATAACCAGTTTATCTATACACTAATATTTCATTGTTGGAAAGCTGGTGTAAATAGCTAATGCTTGTCGAAGCAAATGCTACATTCAATAATTTATTATAAATAATAATAATAATAATAGACACGGTTAACATTGAGTAATGTCTAAATTATTGCAATGAATGGAGTACACTTATTACAAACCTCGGAAGACGTGACGTTCCTAAACGGGCAACATGCATTGCTAAGAAGATCCGGAAGGGTGAGAGCAACCTAACTAATTTCTTAAACTATTTTTGAAAAATAGAAATTAATTTACACAATATAGTTTTATCCGTTGGAAAATAATATTAAAAATGCAACATCCCATAAATCGTCATTTGAAGTCTAAACAGGAAGTTTCGGGGACAAAAATTATTTATAGAAGCATTCTTATTTAAAAGTTTTCTTGGTTTAATTTACACTAATGCGCTGAACCCTGTACTACTGCGCCAATTTTTGGCCTAGACGTTCTATGTCCTGAAATCTGTAATTTGCGTGCAATAATTTATTTAATTTAAATAGCGACATATTTCTTAGAAGTAGCCAAACGGCACTAAAAAGAGTTAGCGATTTACAGCTACATGTGAAATATTTATGCTCACAATTTAATTTTATCTAAGGCTATTTATTTAAACATCTGGCTTTTATACTGAAAATTCATTTACAATAAACTGACTAGGTTACAAATGTATTTACAAATACTGGGAATACTGGGTAAGTTAATTTTATCTCACTATAAAGCTTCAGTACTAATATAATTTCTCGAACTTGTATGATACATTATCAAAAGGCGTTAAAGAATGCTAAGTGATGCAATAGAACCACCTGGTGACACGTTGTCAAAAGGCTTTAAAAAATACTAAGTGATGCAATAAAACCACCTGATGACAGTTATTAACGATGTAGTACGCAGTGCCAAAATTTATTAATAATATTATTTAAATAACCACTATTGGCTACTAAGCACGTTTGAAGACTTTCTGAATGTTTTTCATGATTCTAATTAGAAGATCTTTCCCGATGAATTAAATTTTTCGCGGAGTGTTGTTTCATAAGCGTTAGAATTCTTTTTTCTTATACAGAACAACAAAAAGGAACCTGGAATCAATAAATAGCGTGTATTTGGAGACAAATTCACGTTACCTTGCATTTATATTTATTTTTTGAGTCATAATATTTTAATTAATTCTTGCTACACACTGCAGACAGTTGCTTCATCTTATTTAAACCAGAATCGTCTTCCTTCGGCATTCAAAATTTAGGCGTAACGGTGACTGTTATCTTCAAACCCAAAAATAGACTAGTCCAAAATACTGATACCTAAACTGCCTGTTAGCTACTTTGGGACAGTGCAGAGTTTCCCGATGATATATCTTTGGGCGAAATGGGTTTTTGCCAAGTGATCTGCTACATTTTACTTTGGCAAATACCATTTGCGGTTTGTGTCATAACTAAAATGATGTGTGATTTCCCAATGCACCATAGAATGTAAAAAATAATCGCAAAGGTCTGATAAAAATTGTAATAATTTTTAGTCTAAGCATATATAATTGTGAAATTTTGATAAGATCTCTATGCAGGTCCTTTCACAGTATACATACAAACAATTCTGTAATTAAACATTTAGAACGTGTACAGCAATTTTAGATTGTGTGTACAAAAAAGTTGGTCGCATTTATTTAAATAGTTTGCTTTTTGTAAGGTGAAGTAGATCAGTAGTGCTTGTATATTTTAAGAGATCAGTTTTAATTGCACAGTTACATATTGTATTAATTTTTATAGATAATAGTTAGCGGCAATATAAAATCGTCCAAATTATTCTTCTATCTTGTTGTGATATTGTGACCCATCTTTTATTTCGATTTTGTGCTTGTTGACAACATTTAGATCTTTCATTTGGGCAGTCAATTCAAACTTCTTCAATATTTACTGATCACTTGGTATAAAAGCACCAAGAAAGTATACAAAAATAATTAGCCCAGAGGGAAATAGAAATTACAGCTCTGTATATACGGGAAGAACTGTTCGAGACATTTAGAGCGGTCGCGTGAGTATAGGACAAGTTTATTGTTCCATATATAAAGTTCAGATGGAAAATTAAATGGTCTAATTTATTGAGGTATGGTGGACAACAGCTCTAACCAAAGTAAAAAAGAAATATGTGTTCTTATTCTGTGCCAAGTGAGGGTTTTCTATTAGCTTTGGGATTAAGGAAATATTGTGCATGCAATTTTGAACAACCAAAGAAGAAAAGTAATTGTCCTAGTTGGTTAAAGAATTCTTTCACAAGAAATCGTTGGTTTACAGTGAACATACAACAACATTTTGAAAATTTAGAGACTACCCTGGAAGGTGTTCCAAAATCTCATTTAACTAGCTGTGGGGAAACTAACTCTGCGGACGATCCCAGAAATACGGAAGTCACAGTAAAACACGGAGTAAAATATTTGCAAGCATTATAGCGGCAGCGGTAGCCAATGGAACTTCCTTAGCCCCATTTGTGCTATACAAGGTAAGTTATATGTTACCTTGTAACGTTACTCTTCTTAACTTTGAATATTTTCTATAGGAGGTAATAATTCAAATAAGATTAATTAATCACACCTTTTAGTTGTAGTTGTTTGAGATACCTAAGAGCTGCATGGGGCAAAACAAGACATGAAAGAGTAAATAATGAATGGATGATGAATATGTGCAACGTGAAGGAGACACTGCCTGAGCTGTACGAAATAAGTGCGTTAAGATTTTGGACATGTGGAACGAATGAGTAATAAACGATTAACGAAGAGAATATATGAGGCAGGTATGAATCGGAAACTGAGTATGGGTAGACCGAAAAAGAAATGGCTGAATATGATTGAAGAAGTTGTAAAAGGAAAGAGAATAAAGAGCACAAAGAATAGGATAGCATGTCAAAGGCATTGTATGAATTTAAAGGAAGCAAAAGAAATGTATAAGGAGAGAAAGAAATGGAGAAATATAGTGAATGGGTGATAGAGATGGTAGAATTTGTGGGTAATAGTGGGATGGTGTGGATACTGTATAGTGCTGGGAGTTGTGGTGAAGAGCGGAGGTAGCGATATAAGTGACAGGGGGTTGATGCATGGGTGCATGCTGTGGTTGAGACGGCAGAGACTCGATATTGGATTTTGCTTATCGTGCTAAGAGAATGGCATGGTTGGTAGTAATAGTAGTAGTAATAGTTGTAAAATTTTTGGGTTACAGGATCTTAAAATTAATTGTAAAATTATATTGCAGTTACGAAATGTTAACGGAATATGCTCCTATCCTTTTATGACCGTCTACTTTTTATATTAGGTGCGATTTGGATATATGCGCGAAGATACAAAATGTGTTAGGATGTGTTTGTCATCGCCACTATTGCACCTTTCGCTGAGCACGCCGTTCATTTTATTAATGGCTTGTAAACTACCTGCTCGATTTGCAGTCTTTTGTTTCTTCACCGTGATTGTAACATTTATCTCCACGAGTAAGTTGGCCTGATTTGGGTTAATTAAGTTGGAACTAATTACCTTTAATTAACTTTAGCAAATGAGGTGGGACAGACAAATTATCATTGACTTTAGAAAATGAAGAGGAAAACGTAAATTATCATTGACTGTCGTAAATGCGGAAGGGAATATAAATTGTCAAATGATAGATCTTGGCCAAATAGGCTAGAATGATTTCCGCCATTAAATAATCAAATTTGGTTTGACATTCTTCTTTATGCCAAGGACAAAATGTTCTATTTGCGTTCTAGCTCCGATACGTGGTTATGCAGGTCAGGTAAACACTTCTAGTTGTTTCACGACGTTTGCGACCAGGAATGATAACATTTATCTACATTTTCATAACCACCAAATAATAAAGTTACAATTCGAATTCCTGTAATAAAGAAATGATATCGCTGTATGTTAGCTCCTGGAATAAAAATAAGTAACTTTACGAATTAAATTACTATCTACTGGTATTTTTCTAAAACAAATCTGGTTTAACAGTAAATTTAAAGACTTGTCTTTAGATGAATTTGAATAATGTTTCTAAATTTATTTAAAATATTGCCTTTAGTAATGAAATGATACAAGTTGACCTAAATAGAGTAACTTTTGGCTTAACATATTTTTGTTCTTGCTTTGTTTGAGTTTTGAGCAATTTTACACTAGGAATTTTGTAATGAAATTCCGAATAAAGTTTAGTTCAGTATTTGCTAGTTGCATTGTATGTACCAGGTGAGATGTTAAAAGTTTCATTTGCAAACGAAAGTTCAACGAGTATAAATCCTTTATATAGTTACAAGCAAATTTTAGATATTCTAGTAAACTAAATAATTACAAAATTTCAGTTAAAATATCTCATACAATATATCTTTGCTACATTATATAACCCAGAACTTGTAATTCTAGCGCTTCACAATTTAAAATCTTGTGATACCTTTAAACAACGGATAACTGTTCCTTTCTCCTCTAAAGAGTTTACTGTTAGATGATGTATACCTAACAACATAATACGTAAGCTCATTTGTCACTTTTGCATTTTCTAAATTTGATTACTGTTATTTCTTTAATTCTTTCTCTTGCTTCATTTGATCTTAGCGGAGAAATGTAACCTTGTTAATTGTTTTTGGCTTTAGAAACGCTTTTGTAACATAACTTGTTATTTCAATATATTATCGGGATGGGCTAGATCCCGTTAAGGCAAATTTTCATTTAACCTGGTTTGACAATTTTATGTCTCGAAAGAGATAAAAATCTATTGTTAGTATATAAGAAATTTGATTGTTAGCTATTTATTGCTAGAGTTAGAAAAGGTAATAAATGTTTTCCTGTTGTATTGAGGTAGCATTCCTTTTCTTGATTCCGAAACCCTTTTCTTTAGGTTTAAATAGTACAGCCACTGTAAAGGACCTGGAAGCAGACGTACATTTTGTCTTTTGGGATGTGCGTACGAGTTGGAAAGATACATTCGACTGCCGCCCTTCTTCAAGTAGAGTATTGCTTCTTTCCTTAGGTACAACACTAAGTAGCACAGTTGGAAACCTGGTCAAGCGTAGCATGGCATCCCACAGCCCTCTATGAGTTATTATACTGGGACGAGCTGCGGTAACCTTCTTTTATGCAAAACAAACAACTGAATTGGTTGTGGAAGATCTTCATGGAAACCTTCCCAAACGGAAATAGGAGACAAAATGTAATAGTAATTCCTCCAGTTGGTTCGATTCGATTATATTTGCAGAATTCCTTCGAAGAATATTCTTGCTTTAAGTTTTGTCACTATCAACGGAGATCCACAAGGCATTATTACTAAGTGACAACTTATTTAATCATTTGTCAATGGGAATAAACAAAAAGTGCGAAGTAAGATTTACACTACTGCCTTCAAACTCGATATAGTTATGTCAGCCACCTGATGTGACTTACTTTAAGCCGCTCAAATATGTTTAGTGGAATGTCTTGGAAACATGGAAAAAGAAAAACCATGGAGCTATGCTAGAAACCGAATTTCCACTATTTCTTGTTCTATGGCTTGAAGCTATCTGTAAATAATAAAAATGGCATTTAGGTAGGTTTTGAGGCTTGCAGGATAATTTGATGTAAACCATATAATCTCTCAGCAAATTCAGCTAGAGGAAAATGAATCGTTTGACATATCATGGACGGAAGCCTTTGCTGACCAATTGAAGGATCTGACACAAGGCTACTCGGAAACAAAAAATTTGAAAGAAGAATTTGCCCATTATGGTCGCTGATAATGAAAATAATGTGCAAATGAGGTTCTTGATAAAAATGATGACGGCGACAAAACCCCTGAATGCACTTTTTAAAACTAAGACAATAATTTACAAGGAAATAACAAAGAGAGCGATTTGGTCTTCACTGATTTTACTACCAAAAATCTCATGTTTTCGTTGCAAAAAGTATAAAAAGTATATATGAAAATCTATAGTCTCTTTATAATAAATATCTTCTGAATAGCCATCTACTTGTTGAAGACAAGTAAGACCTTACACAAGCCGTTATAAAAATCTTTATTAAAGATGTCAACTAGGGTGGGGTTGATACCAATCCATCGAAACCATCATTAATCTCACTAATTTAGAATAATGAAAATTTTTCAAATATAGGTCCACTATCCTGAGAATAGAATTTCTAAAGAATTTAAGAAATTTGGATTCTTTGTTAGTCTTTAAGGAGTTTTTGTTTGCAACTCAGTTAAATGGTCAGGTCAAAATGCAATAGATGGTACTACTGGAATAAAGTCAATATTATTCTATGAAAATAAATTCCACCGGATGGCACAATATGAACTTACAAGAATATCTGCTTGACAGCTATTTAAAGTAAACAACTTATATTAGTTCCGCTGGAATGGAAAAAAGTGACTCCGCGTTTTCATTAAATGCTATTTTATGCGTGGAAAACCAATTACAAAAACAAAACAAAATCTTGACTAACATTTTCGCACATAGATTTTTAATAATCTGGTATAAAAGAATTAGTAAAACCGTTTTTCCACTTCCTCAGGTCGCTCGGTGTATCTAAGAACAATTGCGTGGACCCTTTAAACATTTGTTTATGTTTGCACAGTTTGAGGACAACATTCAAAATTACATGTATTGACAAAAACACGCATACGGCGTAAAATTGTTTATCATAAAAGTATTCTTACACTTTTCAGCATTATAAAATATAAAATTGTTTGTAACAGGAGTTACTGTGATAACAGATATAATTTCCGAGCTATTGGTTTCAGAAGTGAATCATGTTAGGTGCACATCCCCCTTTTCCAAAACAGCGGGTTCAGCAGTTATGCCTGCTTTCCCGTAAATCAACTAGGGTAATTTTCTATACATCGATGTGGACATAGGATCCTTATAAAGCAACTGGATTATCTCTAATTTTACAAGTTTATTGTCGTACTTGTCATAAACGAATTAAGAGGTAAATTGTACATTCTCAACTTAATTATCATGGAATTTGTGATAATATTCAACAAAAAATTTCCACTTTTTAAAATATTTGGCGATATGATACATGGTGAAAATTATGTTGTTTCTCTCGTAAAGGCAATGCTTCTTCATTTGAGTATTTTGGGTTATAACCGAAGGTGACGTTGAAAAAATGACAACAAATTTGATTACAAAAAAGCATATGACTCTGTACCGCATGATTGGTTACTTCACATTTTAAAGATTTATAAAGTCGAAACTAACATTGTAAATCTATTGTCTTTAATGATGACTAAGTGGAGTACCATAATAATTAATGGACACTCAAAGCTAAACCCGTTAA
>JAHWXV010351279.1:0-21463 GCA_024586415.1 Phrixothrix hirtus
GTAGTCAAGTTGACTTAAAATAAGAGAATTGACTAAATTCCACTTAACTTCAGTAGGTAGCAAATTTTGAAATCCCCATAATAACTTTAATTTAGAATAAGACTCACTGCACTTTTTTGGAACATGTTTATCAAATTTTAAGTTTTTGTCTATAACTATGCCAAGATTTCGCGCACTATCACTAATTATTAAAGATGTTCCATTTAATTTGATTTGATTTAGAGCAGCATTATTAACTTTATTTAATTCATGTCTAGTACCTAAGCAGCTTACAATGGTTTTTAGTGGATTCAAACGCAAACCATTATTTTTAGACCACTGTCAAATGTACTCTAAATTATAATTCAATTCACTAATTAGATTATCAATATTATTAGGGAGAAAAGATTTATACAGTTGGTATCGTCCGCATACTGAAGTATGTTCCAATCAGTTTTTATAACATACGGTAGATCAGCAATAAATATAGGAAATAAAGTAGGGCCTAAATTGCTTTCTTGTGGCACACCATAATTAATATACAATTTTTCAGAAATATTATTATTCAATTTTACTATTTGGCATCGACTAGAGAGGTAACTTTTGAACCAAAGTAGTATTTGATGCGGTATTCCATAATAATTTAGTTTAGCAAGAAGTAGATTATGATCAATCACATCAAAGGCTTTACTTTAATCAAGTAAAACTAAATACATAATTTCTCCGTTATCAATGTTAGTAACTATATCCGAAATTATTTTTAATAAGGTTGTTGTCGGTTTTTACGGAAACTTGATTGGTTTGGAGGTAATATATTGTTTATATTAATGTAACTACTAAGTCTAGTTTCTATAATATTTTCCAAGATTTTTGCCATTGTAGGGAGCACACTAATAGGCCTCATACCCTTTAATTATATTAATTATAAATTATTTTTGAATTGATTATCATAAAATTTATTTGATAAATATCTAGAATTGACATGAGATTTAGATTTAGTAGAAATGTATAAGGTAAAACCTATTTAATTCACATTAATTTGTCAAATTTGTATGAAACTTATTTTCTATTTAGGTTTAGAACTACCTACACAAAGTTTAAATTATAATATAAAGATATTTATCAAAAACAATGTGACGTCGTTTTAAAACGTATAACGTTACGAATGTAACATTACATTGTTTAGTTTAATCTACAATATTCATTATTAATATAACAATTTTAAAATTCAAGAAAATATATGTTTTAATATTACAATGCAAACAAAGTTTAAGTATATAATAATTTAATACAAATTATTATTATAAATTGAAGCTTAATGTATATAATTTACATCATCATTAATGTAATTACAATTGCTGATTATGGTTTACTTTTCAATAGGTATAATTGGTTTTAAGATGAAGATTATTATTTAAAAGCCGAGCCTCTTGACAGTACGATCTTGTACGAGCTGTGGTGCTCTATTCGGAAGGAACAAAGTGTAGTCTTCCACGGACTACAGAACCCACACCAGGATTTCAAATTTCGTGTCTTTAGAATGGCAGATGTTCAGGGTGATAATTTGTTAAAATTATTTAATGTGTCGTTTCTCTAGTTCAGACTCCCATCGTCTTCATTACTTTATATTTGGTATTTTGGTTCAAATGGACAAAATTTAATTATATCTCTTTTCTATGAGAGAGTCGCTGGGTCTTATCAAGGGGGAAAGGAGGCCGATTCTAAGCTTGCATTAGATCCGTTGAAGTTCTTATTTAATAAAACTAATTCTAAATTAATTCTTATTCTGAAGGGTGGTGAGTAACTATTTTATAATTTACTATTATTTGTGCACCAAGTTGCAGTAATTTTTCTTTGCTGGTTGCCGTTATCTTAACTTAAAATGTGTGACATTTAAGATGACCCATTGGCTTCTAAGTTTAAGAATATTGGGAGATTACATCTTTCTCTATCAAATATGTGTTAAAAATATATTAACTAGCCAGCTTCGGTTAATAATTACATGATTATAAAGTTATACTTATAATTTCTTTGCTAGTTAGTCCTGTCCCATTCAAGTGGCTGCCGCTTTAACTTATATTTAACATATTCCGTCTAAATTGGGATTTTCTTAAATTGGTTTCACTTTTATTTAATGAACTAGTCCCAATTGAACTCATAATTAATTAATCAACGATTCGGCATGTATAATATTGAATCTGCAGCTAAATAAATGTTCTAAATTTATTCCTCAGCTAATTTATCTTACATAGTCAAAATTAAATTTCCAAAATATTTTAATTCCTTTGCAAATGTTTTTTAACCTTTGCGTATGTATAGATTCAAATCTTTGTCATTAATGCATCTCTATAAAGTGAATATTTTTTATTTTAAAATTTTTTTTTATACCAAATGAATAAATTACGATCTGAAGTAAATTAAAAGTATAAAAGCTGTATTGCTTTATCAAAAACTTTATTAAATTTGTCAAATTTACTTTTACAATTTTGTACAATATTCCTAATCGATTACGCTACGTTTTGGAGAGGTGTTCTTATTTTTAAAGGATTTCTCCCTAACAGACACTCTACTAGTGCCATATAAATTTGCAGTAAGCGATATTTGTGCTTATATACAGTTAGTTAATAGTATAAGTTTGATTATAGTAAAACTAGTTGGAATGAAAGCTCTTTTTTGTTTAGTTTTTGAAACACTGGCTTTGATTCTATACTGTTTAGTTTTGTATATATTTAATTCTTTCACTACAATGCCGAGTGGTCAAATAGCGATAGAAGAACAGATGATTTATCTTGAATGGGCTAACAATCAAATTTACACTTTGTCTGTAATTCTGAAACGTAAAAATTCAGCATTCGATGTGTACTTACGAAGAAGCTTGCATTGTTTTACGCTTATTCAGTGGGATTCCTGATTACCTTCCTCGCAAGTTTAGCGTTATTACTGTTCAAAATCCCCTTGATGATGTAGGGGTGAGTGTTAGTTATTCACTGTTATTTTAGTTGTCGCTAATTATGCTTTTTATTTATTAAATTCAGTTTTTCTGATACTCGGGCACCTTTCGCGGCGCTCTATGAACACCTATCGTGATTCAATGCCCCCATCGGCTGCTACAGCCAGTTACTTTTGGGGGAGCTCGAGGTCCCGTTTCACAGCCACGTTCCCTCGAGACATCGTTAGATAAAACAAATAGTCAACCGAGTACAATAGTCGCACGACAAAAATGCGAAAAGGCGAAATTATTTATTTTATTTATATTTCGGTCGGTTATCATCCTGTTCCGTGGCTGTGATCGGTATACTTTGAGTGACTCTAGAATGTCTAGGACGATATAGAATGAATCCACTAGTTTTTTCTTTTTTCGTAAAATTCAATAGACATTTAGATTATGTAAAAGTTTAGATGAAACTTACCTTTGGTTTATGTTTTAATTTAAACTAGTCTTTTTAACAATTGAAATTAAGTCTTGACCTTTTACAAACCTATGAAATTTGGTTAAATCTTCAATTTTTGATGGCATTTATTTACTATATGCTATATTATTTTCGTTTTATAAGTTTTTTCAAATTACTAAAAGTACTTTCACTGTAAAACTTCTTTATATTTTACAAATGACGTTAAAATTTTGACACAAAGCTAGTGTCTTTCTACCGCGATTTCGTCAACTTTACTATAATAATGTCTGTCTTCTGATTTAAGCGAAGAAATATTAACGTTTTGTACCAAATTTAAATAAGATCCTACTCATTTTATTACTAACGATCATCGGCCTTCACGTCAACTAAATACATTAATGACTATTTTGCTTCATTGTATCCGTTACTTTACAAATAATAACCCTGCAGCGGCTGAAATTATTAAAACCATTATAACATAAATTAATTTTATAAACCTTTTGAGTTTATCAGGGATAAATGTTTTAAGTTTTGACCGCACATTATGTTATGCTGCATGGTAATTAGTTGGTAATCGATTGATAAACTTATTTACAATTGTTTTTTTTAAAAACGCTTAAATGAAAGGCTACGAATGTTATCGACGAGTCTAAACATTTTATTTCCACGAAATTTCTATATTTAGTATACCTTATTCTCTTATAGGGAATGGTCGGAAAGTTTCAACTATAAGCTTCACACTTGATTCACGTTTAAGTTTGTTTTAGTGCATTTCCGTTTTCTACAATTTTTTCTTGGCTAAGCAGGATTTTACCATTTACCTGCTAGGTAAGTTCAATAAGTTTAAAGGTAATATGTATTCTATAAATGGCGTGGCACTCATTTACTTTTGTTTAGCTGAGTTTACATCGACCTAATTTATTGGATAAGCCTAACTAAATCTACGATCAACTGCTATTAACTTTACAGTTTGACTTACCGCACGCTCTTGTGATATTTTTATTATTTAGATGTTCGCTACTAGATAATCACAAATTAAAAAATTAATTGAAATCAAAATACACTGATTTATTTGAAATATTAAAGCTTTGGTATATGGGATTTTTTCCGTCGCAAAAAATTTTATTAATTTATATTTAAGAAATAAAGCTTACTAGGGTTTATATGGTTGTTGATTCAAAAAAGAATTCAATTTTTAAACATGCATTACGGACTTAGATTTGAACTTAACTAGATAATAGGTAAAATAATAGTGATGTGCATAGATAAAAATTAAAACATTGTATATTATTAGCATTTAAACTATGGTTCCTAGTTTGGTTATAATAATAGATATTATGCACAGAACTCTGGAAGGAATATTCGTTTTCGGTATTTTAGGCTACTATTTATCAGCATTTTTATTTCTAAAAAATAAACTAACATTTATATTGAAAAGTAGCAACAGTTTAGACTGCCACGATAAACAAAAACGAATTCTTGACCACAGTAACATTGAGGAAGTTGAATATTTGTGTAATATAAAAGGTACAAGCGTTCTTAGTGGCTTGATAAACAAACATTGTGTTTTTAGTATCCACGCTGAGTAAAAATATTTTTGTAACTACAGTTGAACTCTATTCGTACAAAATGAACTTGTATAAGGTTCGACGAAAAAGATTGACCTTATTTTAAAAACTCTGGTGTAAAACAACACACGATTTTCCCTTACATATGTAAACATACAAATCTACGAATGTCCAGAAATGATTAAAATATTATTTACATTTATTTTGGGAACGATAATTGGAATGGTCACACATCCAAGTTACTGAACATGTAAAACGCTGCTTAACTCCAAATATTATCTCTGATAACTCGCTCAAACGTATTGTTTTAGAGAAACCTTCAAGTTTGCGTAAAATAACATCAAAGATATAAGAACTATATCAAGTTTTAAAAAATGTGTTATAGCTGTTTTCGAGAAAATCGCAAAAAATTAAACATCGAAAGAATAAAGTGGCACTTCCGGTCATTCGATTTCAACTAATTCTTGCAGTTTCATGAGCGGAAGATAGACAATCCAAATTTGTTTTTTTATTTTTATATGATGTTTAGTTTTTGAGATGTGTTGCTCACAACTAATATTCTAAGTACTTCCCGTTACTAGATTTTTTAAATCTGGTTGGTTCATATAAAATTGTATTAAGTTTAAAGAAATAATTGGTAAATTTAAAGAAAATTGTGAAAAATGAAAATATCTAAAAATGACACAAAGTGATACTTCCGGTAATTCAATTTTAACCAACTTCTTGATTTTGCACGTAAATGCAGTTATGATCTGAAATATAAATTATTATTTAGTTATGAATTTTAGTTTTATAGCTATTTTATTCAAGGGTAATGGTAAAAGTACTGCCGGTTACTCAATTTACAGAAAATTTTCTGAGAAATCGCTTTGATTATATGAAAGGACAATAAATATCTAAGAAATATAATAAATCTTAAAGAAATTGTTATAGTCTATTTCGAAAAAAATTGAAAAACGTAAAAATGACAAGAGTAAAGTGGAATTCTCGGTTATTCGATTTTAGTGAAATTATTGCGCTTACGCACCTGGATGGATATAACAAATATAGAATTGTGTTATATACGGATTTTCATTTTAGAGATATCGCATTCACATGCATGCATACAGATTAATAATCAGAAGCATGATTTTCGTGCTCAGGGGACCCGAAAACATGTATTTCCACTAAAATTTCGACATCGAATACAATACTCTCTCTTTTACCTATATTTCGCATAGAGTAAGAAAAACTAAACAACGACATACATTTTCACGTACATATGTTATATCGGCATACTGTTTCATTAGAAATACAGGTCATAAGCAAATAATTATGGTATGTCAGGCCCACTATTTGAATACGAATTTATATTGTTAAACATTAAATATAACTTCATATAAAACCTATTAAGGAGTAAATAAACTGAACGATGTCAAAGACAGTTTCAATTTAAATAATCTACCAACAAGGAGAACACTGAATTATATTGTGCATTATTTATTTATTAACTCCAATATTTACGAATTAATAAAGTCACGCAACTATCGATCTTTTTTGTAGTACAACTTTTTCCAACATTATAGTGCTTTAATGATCCTCTATAAAACCATCAAACCTTTGACCATTTACTTAAAAGTATGATAGTATAAAGCAATTATTATTATTTTTATCAGTTATACTGGTAATATATTATTGTTTAAGTCGTTACAAAAATTACGAATAGTTCTGTAAAAATTACTCACAGAATCATAATGTAAATTAAAGGATAACTTTGATACGCAAATATTTAGTTTTTTCAAATCAGTTGTCCATCAGTTTGATATTTTTTAAGGATGTTACTTTTAATACCTAATTATTAAAATAGAATGCTTTGCATATAATACAATTAAAAGTTAATTGGACAATTTTGTTCAAATGTAAAGGACTGTACCTAATTGCTAGATGACATCCAGAAACATCCATACATTTTTTAAACTAATTTTATCCTTAAAATGTAACTTTCAATTTAATTTTATGGTCTATTTGATTTTGCTTCCAAATACTAGTCATCACCTAAATTAATTACTTAACTTCTGCAACACGAAATCGGAATTCAACATAGTTTAGTTCTGCACACAAGAAGGGGTAAAATTAACATTTAAAAAATTGATCTTACAGAATTGGAGTGATATCTTAGTTCTTAGACACTAAAATAAGTTAATACATTGGCAACTGTAACGTTAACGACGTTAGTAAAAAACAAGATAGCAACGGATGTTATCAAATCCATTTCCTAATATTTTATTTAAATTTTACTCACATAAAATATTTTATATGAATCGTTGCCATAAAGCCACATTCCCTTTGTTATTTCTTTGTAACTAATTATTAGGATAGTTATCGACGTAATACAGGAATTCTATTTTGTAAGTCAAATTACAGATGATTTATTATTTTATAATTGATATATTAGCAAGAAGAGGCCTAAGAGGGTTATTTTAAAATGTTTTCGGATACATAAACCATGCATAACTTATCGATCATGCATTCAAAGAGACAAAAATTATATCTCTTTTGTTTGGATAAAATAGAATTTTAAAGGATCTACCCTAAATTGTTTCTGAATTTCTAGTATTGCATAACACGAAATCACATACACTACGAATATGAACTCATTTTATATCTGTTTGCAGTCAGATATCTTCTAAAGTTGTGTTGGTTAAACTAGTGTGACTAATTTAAACTTATCTAATATATTTGACGGTAACGATTACAAATGCTGACTTTGTGTTTCCAGAATTAGCAAAGAAGATAATGTGTCTTAAAATATTCACGTTAATCTAAGTAAGTTTTTTCACAAAGCGTTTAGTTTTTAGATTTTGTGGAAGGACAATTTTAGGATTTCTAAAGACAGGTTCCATTTGAATGTTATTTAAATATCAGTAGTACCTTGTGCACAGCTTAAGTTACGTACATTAAATTCGATTTAATAAAAACCTTTCAAATTGTGTAATATTGTTAATTTAGTACTGAGCTAATAAATGTTTTAACATCCCCAAGTTAAAAAAACGTTTTTAGCCTACCAAACGACAAAATCAAATATCACTCTGCTAGTTCAATTATTTAGAAGTATTTTAAAATGATTCATTCAAATATAACGTATTTTTATGGTTGTCGGTTATTTAAATTTAAAATAATTAAACCGAAACTATGCCAGCGATTCACAAAATTGATTAGTGATTTTAGCATTTAAGAATGATGTAAACTGGCGTATTTCATTAGCCAAAGTTTGATTTCTTTATATACACATTTTCACCTATTTTAAGCAATCCCGTATAAAGGAAAGTACTTTAATTATATCTGGAAAGGTATGCTAAATTTTCACATAAATTTTACTTAAAAAACTAATTATTTGGTAAGTTATACAAGATATTTTATACAAATTGATACAAGGTATTTTATCTAAAGTCATACTTTGTAAATTAAAAAACCAATTCGTCTACACAAGATATTTAAAAGAATTTTTTCGGGTCAACTAATTAAGGCTATGTAAATTTTGTTTCTGTTTTGCTTTTAGATGATAGATTAATCGTGACAATTAATAATTACAGCCGATAAAACGTAGAATACAAATTTATAAAATCAGTACTCCGATTTATGAAAATGACAATAGGTATATAAAAAAATGTTGAATATACAGGGCTGTTTTGAAAGAGTCATTGCAACTAAAATGATAAACTCTACGTATTATAAGAGATTGAGATTATTAAATTCCATTAACCCTTTTTGAAAAATTTACATTTGAAAACATGAACTGCTGACATTTGCCACAATTAACTCGTTACATGCATTTAAGAAAAAATACGAATGTATTTCCTGACACAAATTAAAACGACATATCGAATTGCACTCTGTTTACTTACTAATGAATTGGTGCTTGACCTAGGATTACAAATAAATGACCTAGCTTTTATTTGCAAGCGCTCTTAAAAAATTACAACAGAGATAGTATAATTCACAATCAAACTAATAGTGATAAAATTATAATTTAATATAATTGTTTTAAGATAGTTTTGCAAAAAAATTACGAATTGTGATTAGTGTAAAGCATTTGGTTATGCCCTTTCTAAATTTAAACGGCTGTTTACCGGAAAAGAGAAAGTGCGCCCTTCTATGCATTTAGTTTTCATTTTAATGTTTCCGAAATTGAGTAATAAATAATTTCAAGTTATGAACAGTGACTAACAATTTAATCTGATACGAGTCTCGTGAATTATGAGGTTGATAACTAGACGTCCAGATTTGCAATCTATTAATAACTGTTAGTGCCAAATACTTTACATTAATAATAAATGTTACATTTTGGATTATAGTATCAGCTAAGCGAAACCTTAAAAATAAAAGTATTAATTAAACTTGGAAGTGATTGTTCTATTGGGGCAATGGCTGATAATTATAATATTAATAAACACAAAATTTGGATCAAGATACGGAATTGTTAAATTATAGTTAGTGTCATAGAAATTGCAACACCAAGAACGAGTAGGAATTTCTTAACTAAAGTTGGTAGATCTGTTGGGCTGACATTAAGTCATAATTGATTAATTTTTGAGATCAAGTGGTAATGTGAAACGTTATATTTGACAGTTGCTAAAATTTTTTTCAAACTTTTTCGGTCTTTGTTTCCCGTACGATTTGTTGTTCTTTTTCATTGTTAATTAACATTATTTTGGTTTTTGTTCTTTTATTAACGTGTTTTGTTTGTTTTATCATGCCTAGAGTACGGCAACGCCCATATTACCGTCAATTAAGCGAATTTGACAGAGGTCGAATTATTAGTTTGTGCGAAGTTGGTTTTTAATTTGGGAAAATTGCTAACCGTGTAAATAGAAATCGGTCTATTGTAATTCCATTGTATAGTACATGGTTTGAAGATGGCCAGGAATATCGTAAACGAAGAACCGGGGTGTCAATGAGAACAAATGAGCGTCAAGATCGTCGCTTATGATGTCTGGCATTTAGAGGAGAACGATTTTCCTGTACTCTGGCAGTTGCTGATCAATGGTTTGGCGAAGAACCTCGCCGTGTACCCCTCAGAACAGTTTATCGCCGAATCCGAAGTTTTGGGTTAACATCAAATCGTCCGCAACTTGTGATTCCTTTGACTGTAGAAATTGTCAACAACGGTTACAATGGCACATTGAACGATCTCGTTGGAATCTTGAATGCCATCGTGTTGTCTCTAGTGACGAATCTAAATTTTGTTTAAGAATATACGACAGTCTCATGAGAATCAGAAGAAGACGGGGAGAATGACGGATTCTTCGATTTACAATTGAGAGGCATCTACACCGCATTGTGAGTGTTATGGTTTGGGGTGCGATTGCTTATGGCAGCAGGGATTCCTTGGTATTCATTCGACGTAATATGATATCACAAGGGTATATTGCGAAGCTGGTTGGAACACATCTTTTGCCATACCTACAAGAGCTTGAAGATCCATTATTGTAGCAAGGTTTTCCTTGAGATTCTTTGAGCAGGCCTAGATTCATATTTTGCCCTGGCCTCCAAGATCTCCAGATCTTTCTCCCATTGAGCATATATGGGACATAATGGGTAGAAGGTTGCGAAATTTGCAGCGTCCTCCTTTGACTTTGGAAGCCTTGAGACGTGAGGTGAAGCTTGCATTAGAGGAAATACCCCAAGACGAGATAAACCACCTTATTCAATCAATGCCTCGCCGCGTAAATGAACGTGTAAATCAGAGACGCCACACCACACATTATTAACAATTATTATAAAATTTTAATTAACTAATAAAAATTTGCGTCCCAAATTTTGATGATTCATTTCTAAATTATATCCTGAAAATCCAATACCTTCTTGGTGTAGCAATTTCTATGTCACTGAGTATATTTAAGGCAGAATCCATTTACAACTGCAAAAGATGCTGTCGTACATACAAATTTCCCTTGGTCAACCTTAATGTCATCTAGAAGAATAAAATCTTCAGAATTAAAGAATACGGTAGCTACAAACAAGTCGCATATATGTTAAGGTAATATGAACTCAAGACCTCTATTTAGTCTGAATTTTATTCTTGGGGATTTGGAATATCGGGATCGATTAATTTGTACAGAGCGAAAAGTGTTTCAGTCTACAGTAACCAATTCATGTGTACAGATCTCTAGAAATCGCAATAGTCTAAATTATATAAATGACTACAAGTCGTTCTGGCGTTTTTCAATTAATGTGTGTAGATGTGTGAGTTCTTGTGGTTTGGGAATGTATTGGAGGATAAAAGGACGTTTTAGTGCTCTAAATATTTACATTTTCTAGAATATATAGTACTGTCATCAGCAAGATGATAATTTTATCTATGAATATGATAATTTTCCTGTTCACAAGGTTAATATTATCACTAGCTGGATGAATGCTAACGTTGAAGTTATAAAATGACCTTCTGACAGCCAGGATTTCAATACCACAGAAAACATATGGTGTTTAATCGTTAAAAAATGTGTAAATCAAAAATTTTCCCCCAAAATTCTAATGGGTTATGGAAGAAAATAAGCATCAATAAAGATTTTATAAGGCCATTAGCGCGATCAATGCCACAAAGACTTAATAAAGTCATAAATCAGAATGGTGCGATTACTAAATATTAATAAACAATATTATTTAGTTTTACTTGGAAGACTAGATCTCGGCTCAATGATTCACAAGACTTGTCCCAGATTAAATTGCAAGTAACTTGTAATTGGTATTAATTTTTTTCACACTTTGCAGAAGATATAAAAACGTATTTCAAAGGGACATTGTGTTTTTTTTCAATAAAGCTTTTGGTTCAAAAATAATAAAAAGAAAAAACAAATTAATTGTATGACATATGCCATATTTTTCTCTTAATAACTAAATTTTTACCGTTTTTTGATAAACTTTACTTTTATAAAAACATTGAAAAACTGGATAATAAACATATTTAAAAACGCACATAACCAAATTTAATTTAATAAATTAGAATGAAGTTTTTTTTACCAATTTCAATTACGCTGAATGTCTAACAATAACCTTTCCAATGACCTGTGACATGAGTAAGATTGGGATAAACGTATATGATTTCGGCACAAATTGGAATGAAACTTCTGACTATAAATATTGCGAATCAAATGTTCTTAAAAGATTTTCCAAGAATTTTCTAAATTCGATTGTGCCCACATTAATGTGGTTTAGTGTTTTTCATTATCCCTTTGTGAATGTATGAGGTATAAAGAATAAGAGGTTAAAATATCTGAAACTATTTCAAAGCAACAATGTACTTAATATCATATTGTAATATTTAGGCATACAGAGTTTGCTTTCAAGTAGCAGTTTCTTTGGATGGAATAACTTCCAAGGTTAAAGAAAAATAGTCAGGGCATTTTACTTTAACAAACGTAAATTTGCTATAATAAAATAAACAAATGGTTTATAAGATAATATCTAAAAGGAAAGTAACAAATACTGAAGTTTCCAATGAGTAATGTTATTATTCGAGTTGTTAATTAAACAAGTCTCCAATTAAACACATAGTTTAATTATAAACCTATAACAAGTAGGATTATCTTATTAACTGCCACATACAGTATAGTATATAAATGATATAAATAATATAACGTAATAGTGTTAATTACCTTTAGAATAGTGTGTTTGTTCTAACGAGTTTTGTTCCATGAGAAAGAAGCTGGTACACCAGGCAACGTAGTCAAACTTCGCGCGAATAGATTACCACTGCTGGTGCTAATTTGCTATCCAGTTGTTAAAATGGATGCTAGAAAAGAGCAGTGGTGCAACTTCTACCAGCAAGCAGATTCATGTGTGGATGAAAGCAGCGATATCGACTGTAGGATGACCTGTTTTTGTCACGCATTGTAATAGACGATGAAATTTGGTGTTATTACTACCAGCTCAAAACGAATAGTAGAGTCGTCAGTGGAAAGATGTCGCTCCCCATCACGAAACAATTTCAAAGTTATGCAGAACAGTACGTGTAAGGTAATCATGACTTTGTTTTTAGACCAACATGGGTTACTCCTTATAAAGTTACTGGCGAAATGAGCATCTGTGATATTGAACGGGAGATAAAAGTAAAATTCCCTGTTAAGGTTACGAAAAGTGTCATTTTTCTCCACGACAATACCAGACAGCAGACTGCTAATTTCCTTTGCGCTAAATTGCAGAGATTTAAGTGGAAAGTGCTCATAAACTGCTTCTTCTCATAAAGCTCTCACATGTTACCGCGTGATTTAGACCTACTGGAGGAGGTGAAACATAAGTGCCCTCATAGACCGACACTTCACATCGGACGATGACGTGAGGATGCAGTTCAACAATGGCTGGAATAAGTATTTCAATAGATGCAGTAACTGATTCAATGTTAGTGTGTTCTATATTTAAACGACAGACCTTAATGTTAAAAAAATATAGTTACTTCAATGATACAATTTATTTATCTACACAATTTCTGAAGTGCTTCGTTCTACTTTATTTATGTATGACTTCATTAAAACTATATATGAGTATTTTACTCAATAAAAAAAATTATTTCGGACACGTGACATCAATCATTCAAATATATAAAAAGGGGTTATAATTGCATTAAGAATTGTGAAACACCTTAAAGAGAGAGTCAAGTTAACAAAAAAGCGTTGAAAGGAAAAACGGCGAGTCCGAAATGCAACAATATTTAAACACGAGTTACATTCCACAAGGTTGTATACCAGCTGTGTGGAGCCTTATTTACTCCATGTACGTGGATATAAAGTATATATCCCTGGATAGACTGTTAGCTGAATTAAAAAGGAAAGTGATGGAAGATATCAGCAGAACAAGTAATGGTGGTTACTTTCCAATAATAGCTTTAAATTTATTAAAGGTAGTAACCGAATGATACTGTGTGAAAAACCCCAAACAGCTGCAGGAAGGTTAAATTTCTTCGCAAATATATGCACATGAATCAGAAAATTTTCATTTCATATACTTGGCGAAACATGGATTTTTGCCAGAGGAAGATGTAAAATATCATGGCAGCACAACAGTGAAAACTGTATGTGTTGTATACGGGATCAGAAGACGGATTGGTGGAAAAATTCGCTAATCATCATCATAGACGAATATTTTTTTTATGAAGTGGTTAAAAGAAAGCTGCTTTCAAATTTAACAGAACAGTTGGTAATTATTTTGGATAACGTTTTATATCACTTGGTTGTGGTAAATCAACAGTCATTAAATTCTCGAAAGAAATAAAAACTTCATAAATGGCGAAACGAACAAAATATCAAATTCCTTAGAAATGCTTAAAAATAAAATCTGCAGAGTATATATGGAAAATTTTATTAGGAAATACAACCACGGTGTTCTTAGGTTTTCAATCAATCATTATCAATTCAATGCAATTGAACTTGTTACGAGAATATCCAGAGATTATTATAATAGACTTATTGGGAAAACTAGATATTCTGAAAAAGCAATTTTGGTAATGTAGTAGAAATCTTTAAATGTGGTTACACCTGTTGTCTATGAGAGGTACATTAACCACACAAACAAAATTATCGGTGATTTGTGGGAGCGAGAAAAAGTGACAGAGGAAGTAAATCTTAATTGTATTCGTAGTTGACAGCGATAGAAATGACGTTTCAAAATCTTAGCAAGATTTTATTGATGATAAGGTATAAATAGTTACACAATTTCGTTAATATTGTTTGTTTATGACTAATAAAACAATAAATATTTTAAGCTGTGATTCAATTTTGCGCCTCATATCCAAGTATTTAAGAAAATCCTTGGTCTTCTGACACTTCGAGCTTGGATATATTTATTATACAAATATACAAGTATATTCCAATGAAAGGTGAATAATTGTTCACTACATATTGTTGGAGTAATTCCAATCATAATTACGTGTATAAAATTAACCGACCGCGGTGAAATGCATAAAATTTTTTAACTCTTCTACTGAAGTGTCAATAGTTCCTTAATCCGATAGTATTCTATTGTCGTAAAGGCACATTTAGCTTAATTTACTTATGAAAATTTGATATTATCCAAAGTCATTCATTAATAAATAATGAAATCTGTAGTCCGTAACTTCAAAATTTAATATAATATACTAATGGTAGTCGATTAGGAAGCAAAACCAAATTTTTAAGTTTTCTTGGGCAAATTAGAACAAAGTTATTGCTCAAACTGACTCCTATTATTTCTGTATCCGTGTATTCCATACGTAATAGTTTCTTCCTTCTTAAATAAAATTTGGACACTTAAAGATTTAACAATGGTGAGGAGTAGAAGGCTGTGGTGCTGTATTAGAAAAATTCACGAGCAACGGTTGTCAGTACAGAATGCAATAATAAGCTGGTGCATACATACAAAAAATGTTTAGAATAAATGATACCCATGCAGAAAAGTAAATGAATATATCCATTTGTTTGACGATAGTAAAAGTTGTTCATAATTGATGGTGTAATTGTTTAAAGTTCAAATTTGCTTAGGCCGTGTTAGTTAAATCACGCAGAGCAGTACTTTACGCTCAATTCACACCTACCGCTTCGTAAGCATGCCACTAGGATTATTTTGCAGTTATGGTGTGGTTGTTATATCGGCGGTAGAACCACTTTACTTCAGGTTTGTTCAATTAAACAGTCCTATGTCAAATGAAATTTCATTTGTTACCATTTCGCATTGACACGACCCTTGAAACAAAAAACAGTAAACAAATAAGACGACAAATAACACATGTAGAGTGCAGAAATGTCACTGAGTAATTATTAAGGTACCTATTCAAGAAATGTCGTAATTTGATGTACAAACGGCAGTTAGAAGTAAATTTTGTGCCGTACTTACAACAGTCGTCGAAGTTGATCTCGGATTGTGGGCACACATAATGTGTTTGCACACAAATGTAAGTAACTTTATCTTTAAAGACAAGAGTGGGGAGCTATAACGGTGTTTCAATCCTTGGGATATCGAAATAAAGCAAGCCCCTTTTTTTATGTAATTCAATATTTCGTCACTTCATATGCTATTTTAGGGCTCTTAAATGAGATAATGATAAAGTTAAGCGTAAATAGCATTTTATACCATTAACGTTGCTGTAGTATGATTAATTACTTTATTATTATCTCATTTAATAGTTCTGAAGAAGTCACAAAGGATGATCAAATATTGACTTGACTAAAAAAAAAGGCTTGCTTTACAATTCCTAGGACCGAAATTTCCTTACAACCACGTTGTTTTTTAAATTCAATAAAAACGGTAGTTATGGAAAGTTTACGTACATTTATGATACGGTTGTGGTTATATAATGGTATGTGTGAGTTGAGCCCTAAAAACAGCCACGAAAGCAACAAATAAAAATTTTAATTTGTAAATTTACAAGTAAAGCTTCGAAAATTTCAATTGTGACATAATTTAATAATAATTTAGAGTATTTTTTTAAATTTTCTTTAAAAATCAATAAAAAATAGTCATTTTGGAATTTTAATTTCACATATCTATGAAAATAAACGGTACATGAAGTATATGGTGCTTATTATTTAAGTGTTCATTAGTTTATACGTTTATACGTCAAATTAAAAATAAATGTCATATACATGCTTGCTATCTTCACGACTGTATACAAATTATATACTATAGTACGTCCTAATTGAAATTTTAAAGAATCGCATGATATATATACCAAACCCCTTAGAACTATACTTATGGTATATCTCATATGCATGTATTGATTAAATGATTGTAACAAGGTTTACATCCGATTAAAAACTATTAAGGTCTAGGAAATCGTTAATGACCTTTAAAACATTTAACAAATGCAGGTATGATAGTAAATTGTAATACCAATTATTGGAAATCTACACGCGAATTCCAAACCCTATATAAATAGTTAATTCAAATATGAAATTTTGACATACAAAACAATTCACTAAATTTTTAATGCTTTTAAAATTAAACTTTTACAATTTCGATATAGTTATCGTTAAAATATAATATTTGCGTGTAAAGAATTTAAAAGATATTGACGAGTGGCGCAGAGAATGTGTTTCACACATCTGAGATCTTGGTTGTGATCCACGTCGAGGAACGTTGAACCTTTGCTATCTTTTCTGTGGTTCCGAAATTACCTGTAGAGGTTCGCTCTATGGTGTTAGACTTTGCAACACTAATTACTCCTAACAAATTAAAGAGATAGTTGTTTTAAAAGGATACCCGAGCCGAGTTACTTACCTACGCTCACTGAATAGAAATTATACCAATTAATAACAACTTTTTTATGAAGGGATTTTGCTGTTAACTAGATGCAGCATAAATTCAGCTTGATTGATTTCCTGCATTTTAAGGAAAAAGTGTTACAACAGCAATAATTGAATACCGATTGTCGTCGTTTTAAAAAGGTATATTCTTTATTATTACTTTTGCCTTGTTCTATGGAATAGTTACTAATATTTTTACTATTTTTCACAAACGATTATGGTGCATCCAAGTTTAGATATAGTCATTTTATGAGTTTTCTCCATTTCCGTATTCAATAGTTTTTAGCAGTCTGTTAAACGTTGTTAAAGTTTTTCTTCTTGTATTTGTACTTCACGATGAGTGTATTCAAAATCTTAAAGTAAAATTTATTTTCAGTTAATTTTTCGTTTTCAGTTTTTATTCTCATTCGAGACTGAAGTTGAAGGTCATTTTGTTCCACCCAAATATTTCATGTACTTTGTGATATGGCCGTTTACATCCAAATGATGATATTCAAATTTCTTCATAGGTAATGTTTCATTCGCATAGTAAAATAAACACTACTTAATTTTACGCATGCATGACGTACCGGTGTTTCGTATGAGAAGCTCATAAATCATTCTGTGTTCTGTGACAGGTAATGATGTACGCAGTAGTATGTACACACAACAGAAAAAGAAGTACTTACTGTATAGGATTATTTTGCTCATATCAAGTGGGTTGTCAAAACCAGCCGAATATTAACTAGAGATTTAACAAGACTGTACCGAGTAACACAATAGTATTAGATGCCATGTAGAAGTTTTGCAGGATGGCTTCAATCCTGCGTCAACGGAAGGGCACTGGCAGTCGCTCAAGGGTAGTTAGCACAATAGAGTATCAAGGATGAATTCTCTTACTGGTGTTATAGTCTCCAGCGAATTTTCTACGATGAACATCATTGAAACCGGGTGTAAGTCACAGGTTTGATCGATGGCTTTGCATGCCGCTTTTAAATTTGACTGCATCTAACACAAGTGGTTCTGTACAAATATACAAGTTTTAATCATGCCTTATTTCTTCAGAAACACATAATTTACAGATAAAAGCAATATTAGTCTTGATTGCTATTGCAATTGGCAAACAACTTATTTTCTAGGGTTTGAAACAACTACACAGTTCTTGGGTTATGGTATGGTGCACCATGTCAGAACGAGGGTTATTGGATATTTATTTCCTTGAGAAAGGCGAGGGATATCTGCTAATAGTAAACCACGAACTTCATAAAGGAAACAATATTACTCCATTTTTGTCGATCTTAAAGTTACCTTATCGCGCTTATAAGTTGAAGCTACAATGACATTGGGTGCAGCAAAATAGAAATACATGCCGCGTGTAAATTCTTTTTAAATTGTAATTAATCATCCATTTGTATTTATTTGTAATATTATAACCTATGAAGGTTTATCTCCTTGTTATTTATCAACCAATTTAGCTATGTATGAACAACCAAACCCTCCGTCAGAGAGTAGTTCTGTAAAGAAAGAATCTAGTCTCATGACTGTTGCCTACTTAAGCAAAATACAAATAATTTTCCCCGCGATGTATTTAGAGAAAACCGTAACGTCACAGGAAAGGCAAATAAAATAATCCAGCTTATAAATAACTTCCGCAGCTTTGCCAAGATCAGTCAAAATAGAAAAGTTACCGTAAACGAGTTAAGAAAAAGACTCTCCGAATATATTAAAACTCACCGCACCGAACAAGAAACTGAAACGATTTCTCAAACTAATGAGCCAGAACAATCCTTAGAGGAAGATATGGAAGAAGAATCATCTAGACTTCGACACCTAAGTATGTTCACATCGAGATCAGCTGCAGTATGCAATGCTATAAAAAAATATAATCTAAAATTTGACGGAAATACAGATCCAATTTCATTTTTCGAAAGAGTACAAGAATTAAAAGAATGTTACCAATTTAGGGAAACAGAACCTCTTACCCTTTTACCAGAATTATTAAAAGGGAACACACTGTTATGGTACAGAAATAACAAAGATGACTGGTTAAATTGGGATGGCTTCGTTGAAAGTTTTAGAGCCAATTACCTACCTACTCGCTAATTGTTTAAGATGGAAGAAGAAATTAGACCTAGAACTCAAGGTAACAGTGAACCTATAAAAGATTATATAACCGCATTACAAACCCTTATACAACGCTATGGTTTGTATAAACCGGAAGATAAACTAAAACGCGTATACGAAAATTTAAAACCTGAATATAAGATGTATATCCGTCGAAGAGATTTTAATAATCTCAATGAACTTGTAAGAGCCGGAGAAGAATACGAAAGTAACGTATTACAGGCTGTGATTTAAAACACGGCCTGGACCATCACAAGCTTACATAATAGAAACCGCATACGTACCTAAAAAGGAAAAGATAAATCAAACGCAACAGGGCGGGCCGCTACATGGCTGATGGAACTGCAACGACACAGCTTTACGCTACAATATCGACAGGGCTCGTTAAATAAAGTCGCAGATGTACTTTCAAGAAATCCATTAAATACCGTAACTGTAATTAAAAGAATTACACCGTAAAAATATTAGTGTATTGAAACATTAAAAGCAGCTATAAATAAACACCCTGAAAAATACGAAGATTTTAAAATTGGCAAAAATAATATCTATAAAAGTATACCGACTATAACAGAAGATGTAAATAGAAATTTAAAACTTAGCTGGAAATTATGCGTACCAAAACATCTAAGAAAAGCTGTAATTGCATCAAATCATGATACCCCAAGCGCAGGCCACTTAGGGACAAATAAAACGATAAATTGCGTACAACTTAACTATCATTGGTCAAGAATGCAAACTGATATAAGAAGATACATTCAACAATGTCAAAGTTGTCAACAATATAAACCATCACAACTAAAACCAGCTGGAAAAATGGGTTATACAATAACAAATGGGCCATGGCACACTATAAGCACAGATCTTATAGGTGCGACAACAAGATCAGCAAAAGCAAACCAATTCCTTGTAGTCTTTCAAGACACATTCACGAAATGCATAGAGATTACACCTCTGCGTACTGCCACTGCTAGAACCGTAATTGAAGCTTTAAAAGACAAAATTATATACCGATTTGGCACATTGAAACAAATAATATCTGATAATGGTCCGCAAAACGCAAATAAATTGTTTCAAAGTATAGTACAAACGTTCAGAATTGAACGTAAGTTAACAACCCCGTATACACCGCAAGCCAGCCCCGTTGAAAGAATAAATAAAGTCATAGGCTCAATAATAGCTCAATTGACTAAAAATAAACATAGAGATTGGGATAAACGTGTTCGAGAATTTTTTTTTTCACTAAATACCCAAAAACATGTGTCTACAGCTTTTACACTTGAACTTTTGAACTTTGCTAGGGAAATACAATAACCCCTAACCCTAAGAGCACAAGTAGATCCCATAGGAAAACTTGACCGACCGCCAGTAACCACACAAGAGTATTTAAATCAATTAGAATCCTTAGAGGAAATATAAAAGCTTGCAGAATCAAATTTGGCAAAAGCTTGTATGGAGCAGCGACGCCATTATAATCTCCGTAGAAGCGACGCTCACAGCCAACTAGGTGACGTCGTATACCTACTCAAACGTCCACTATTCGACGCTAAAATGGGACGTTCAGCAAAATTGGCGTTGAAGTTTTCCGGATCGTATGAAATATCCGAATTAGTCTCTAAAGATACCGTAAAATTAAAAGTAATTTACGATAATAAAGTTGTCGGATCAATTCATATCAAAGATATTAAACCTGCAAACTTAGATAATTAAAAGTTAAAGAATGGCACCAGTTAAAAACCCGAATATCTTCTAAAAATTGCTATATTCCTCCCTTAGACCCGACCGCAGTAATCCCGTATACCGATTCCAACCCCATCGTTAGAGGACCGAAATAAAGTCACCAGAGCCGTCACCGCCGCCAAATTCAGCAATCACATCCTAGAGGCATCACTAATTCAGCCACAACTGGGGGTTGCAGTCATATCGACACCGTTTACCCGAGTTACTCATTTTTCGCGATGTGCGCGAAGTGTAAAAGTTGCCTCATAACATAAAATCGCGATTAGAAAAACTGATACAATTTCGCGCGTTTTAATGTTACTATATTCTTAATATATAAATTAAAAAGACAATGTAAAAGACTAAGAATTCGTGGATTGCGGGAAACATTTAATAACTAAAATAATTAATTATATATATATATATATATATATATATATATATATATATAAAT
>JAHWXV010351294.1:0-17657 GCA_024586415.1 Phrixothrix hirtus
ATACGAAACTTTTTTAATAGTTTTGGCAGTTCTGTTGAGAGTTCTGAATAGCCCCTACGATGCTATATTGAAAATCCCAATGACAAAAATCTGTAGAATCGCCTGAAAAAGTTACAACTGCTATCGTAGGGACTATTCAACAGAACTGCCAGAACTCTTAAAAAACTCATCCAGAACTCTGGAACTATTCAAAATCTATCCAGAACTTTAATAAAAAATCATATTTTTCGTAAATGAGAGGCTGCGTGATGTTAGCCCCCCCCCCTCCCAAATTTTAAAGTTCTTTTTTATGTCTTTAATCGCCAGAACTATTTCTAGAACCTATCAGTAACTCTGGAACTATTGTAAATCTACACAGAACTCCAAGAAAAACTAGATTTTTAAGAAAATGGGGGGCTGACTTCACACACATACGACGAGGATGTTGGGTCAGCAATTCAATGTTAGATGCTTCAAGAAGTTGCCATGAACTAACTGATACGAACAAGGCCGAGTCCAAAAATTTGGTCATCGGCCATGAGTTGTGTTATTGTTCAAAAATTTCAAGCCATTAACGTGCGTGTTGCTCCTGATTAGATGCCAAAAGTAATTTCATAAATTGGTCACTGCGAAAAGGCTATGCAGTGAGTTCATTTTGGCATCATCCCCTGGGAGATTATTGAAAATGGATTCTACTAATGATGGTAAGACAAAGGAGACAGACAGCACGAGTGGCGTATTTCGGGCAGGAATGAGAAAAGACTCTGACAAGAATCGCAACGTTTTAACTATGACAGTGCCAAAAGTAATTCCATAAATTGGTCACTTGGAAAAGGTTATACAGTGAGTTCGTTTCGGCATCATTTATCCAGTGGGAGATTATTGAAAATGGATTTTAGTATTGATGGTAAGATAATACAGCACGAGTGGCGGATTTTGGGCAGGAATGGGAAAAGACGGTGACAGGAATCGCAACGTTATCACTATAACAGTGCAGGATCCCATGTTAAAACTCAAAGCGCGCAATCTAGTAACTATAACTAATGGGATCTTTGCCTCATCCGCCCTACGTCCCCACGGATGCTCCTACAGATAATCCTGTCAACAAAATTTTCGACTATTTGGGTCAACTTGATGATGTAAAAGTATGGACGCCTTCAAGAATTGTCACTTCTTTGCGAAAGGGATCAATCGATTACCATAAAAATCGAAGCAGCAGTTGATGTAAACGGAGAATAGCCTCTTGAATAAGATTAAATAAATGTGTTGAGATCCATTATTCTCCAACTGTTAAGTTAAGTTAAGGCTTTTAAGCCTCAAAACCTAGTTTCCCAAAATGTTTATCGTGTACATTTAACTAAACCTACACATGTTTCGGTCACAAATTATAAGACCATCATCAGGGTGTATATTTTCTAAAATAATTTAAAGGATAAATGATTGAAGTATTTTACTTCAGTCTTCAATCATTTATCCTCTAAATTAATTCAGAAAATATACACACTGATGATGGTCTTATAATTTGTGACCGAAACATGCAGGTTTAATTAAATATATGCAATAAGAATTTTGGGAAACTAGGTTTTGAGTCTTTTGGTTATACTCAGGTTAAATTACATTAATAAACTTAATTACTTAAAATTTTATAATTGTGTACTACTATTCTTTAGAAAACCTCATGAGTGATCGGCCGACCAATGCAATGTGAGTTTTTGGTTGCGGCCGGTTTTAGTTTGCAGGGAAAAAGTTGCGACCGCTTCCCAAGCCGAATCAAGGGCCATGTTATTCTCTCGTTCAGACAGTCTTAGAGGTAACGTATTAATTTTTGTTCTCGACAATATTTTTAGTTAGTTACGTGGTTATTTAAGACATTTTGAAATTCTGATGATTTTATGATTATTTATTTAACGAATTGCTTATTATAATGCTTATATTATAGATGAGAACACAAATGTTAAATTTTATTTTGAAAATTTTTACATCACACGTTCTCATTTTAATCTCTAATTGTGTAAGACTACGCAAATAAATTTATTATGCCCAAAATTTAGTAGTTACGCTTTTAAGTAAAAGCACTGGCGATTTCAAGGCGCCTCGGTTCAATCCAGCTTGTACGAGCGTAACTTTGGATCCAACCTTAGCCCCTTATCAGAAGCTTCTGATTTTATTTTTCGGTCTTGCTATTTATACCACAAATTTATATTTAATTTTATGCTAATTTATTACGAACGTGAACGTTTGCTAAGTGACGTTCTTGGTAATTTTTCAATTTTAATTGCGAAAATCATTTACTGCATAAGGCTTTTTTAATTGTTTCAATTAATGTATTTTACTATTTTTATTAACATAACAACGACGTGTCGAAAAGAAATATAGTACGTACCTTTCTTCAACTATAGATTCAATAGTTATATACATCCACTTACATAAATATATTTTTAAATTATAAATCAAAGATGATTTCAAAAGAGGAAATCATCGTACTACTCCGTACCTTGTCTTTTCTGTGCAAAAGCATCGACCCCTATTCAAGTTGTCAATTAGATTTAATTACAAGTAAATTACCTGTGTCAAAACATTCGATATGCCAAAGGGTACGTTTTTGGGTATAATTATAAACCACACAAATAAATTGGATCATTAAGTGTTATTATATTAGTAAATTAATTAAGTAGGAAAACGTAATAATTAACTAAAGCACGTGATTTAGTGCACAACAGCTGCTTTACAAAAATAACAAAATAAGGATTCTGGGTAATCTGTTTGCTGTTAGCTACATTGATACATCAAAAGAGGAGCATTGCCAAAATATTTATAATTTGTTTTTTTAATTTAACTTTAGGCTCTTAGGTAGAATTTCATCGGATTATTTATTGAAATCCATAATTTCAATGAAACCTAGTTTCCCAAAAATATTTATTATTGTATTCTACGTATGTTTCGGTATTTTATGTATAGACCATCATCAGGAAAAATTAAATAAAATTATTAATAAAATTGATGTTAAAATTTAGAAGTACTGCATATTAATTTTTCAACGGATTATCAATTTTTAATTTATTTTTAATTAATATACAGGGTGACGCACAAATCACCAATGTATTTAGTTATTGTTTCTTATGTCAAGAATACATCGTACAAATCTGCCTGAAATAGGGTAACATAATCTCCAAACCCTCCTTGTTCAGAAGCTAATCTTCATGTTTATTCTTCCGATCTGGCTGTTCTTGGGCGTTCAGATCTTGACGCATCCATGCGGCATGGTTACGGCGTGGCGATGGCGTGACGATATTTTACATGCATTCCATATAAATAGAACACATCAACGATTTGTGACGAATTATATGGGCCTCCAACTAAAAAAACATTCAACTTACATGTTGAGTTACATCTATCCCTCAACATCAAGTACAAGAACATTTGCAACATTCTAGACAAGTTGTAACCAAAAATTTGCAGCCCTGTCTTTATACCGTAGCAATTTTAGAAACAATACAATTTATGCATTTTAGCTAAATAGGATCATGGTTAGGTTAGGTTAGGTTTATCTCAAAACTAGTTAGGTATAACGATAGAAAAATACTAATCTACAAAGTACGATCTCGTACGCATCCCAAAACCGAAACGGTCTCTGCTGTTCATGTTTTTCCGTTTCGGTTTCGTAAGTTCAGTTCTTTGACGAAACTTCATGTCGAAATAAACACCTTTGTATCGGCTCTGAAACCCCGCCCCTTTAGGGCGACCGCTCAATGCGGCGACGGTCAAATTCAGAATTAAACGAAATATAAATGGAATAAAGCAATTTCAGATATTTGTCTGTATATAATTTATGTTTTGCAACCAAACAGTTAATAACAAATTTAGTGGTGTTTGCCTTAAGCTAAAAAAATGTTGAATCTGTGATTTGCGAATAATGTTTATACAATATAAAATTATTGCGGAGCATACAAATATTTTTAAATGATTGGAATTTTGATTACCGACATTTTACAATAATTTAACTGTGAGGCAGTTTACAAATCCGTATATCGAAATGATAAACTTCAATATTGCTTTTATTAATTTTTGCAGCTGTATTTAAAATTTGTTGCATCTGGTTATAACTCCTCAAAATTTCTAAAATAATTACTTTTTGAGATTGAGCTATTTTGCATGAATTTTGGCCAAATTAGCTACGTCACATTGCTTCTGGCCAGTAAGGGACTTGGAGATCGCGACGTAATAACATTAATTAAAACAAGTCGATCTTAGTGTCTCAGTGCTTTATATGTGCCTGAACCCAACAGATGTGGGTTTGAACCCGGCCGAGCCTGATATTTTTTTGAAAGAAAAAATCTAAAAATGTCTATCGGCGGGATTGAAACACATCCAGGTTAGGTTACATTCTATAAAGCCACTAGAGTAAAGGGGGATCTTTCACACATTTCAAGCAAATGCAATAAAATAAAAATCTGTTGTGGGACAACACACGACTTTTTCTTACACACATAGATAGGGAAACGATAATTGTAACGGACACCCATCCAAGTTACTGGATACGTAAAAACCTGCCTAACTTGAGGGAATCTCGCTTCAACGCATTTTTTCAGGAAAAGCTCTAAGTTCACGGAAAAAGATGTGAAAGACATAATAACCGTAGGAAGTTTCAAAAAAATTGTTAAAAACGTTTTCGAACATATCGCAAAAAAATTCAAAATCGCAAAAATAAAGTGGCGCTTCCGGTCTTTAGATTTTAACTAAATTCTAGACGTCTCATTAAATATAAAATTTTAAAAAAATCATTAGAGCCGATTTCGAGAAAATCTCGAAAATTCAGAAGATGACAAGAGTAAAGTGGCACTTCCTGTCATTAGATTTTAATTAAATTCTTAACATCCTATATGCAAAAGATGAAAGCTTAAATACACAATTTTAAAAAATCCTTAAAGCCGATTTCGGGAAAATCGCGAAAAACCAAAAAATTATAAGAGTAAAGTTGCACTTCCGGTCATTAGATTTGAATTAAATTCTTAACATCTTATGTGCAAAAGATAAAAAGCTTAAATACACAATTTAAAAAAAATCGTTAAAGCCAATTTCGAGAAAATCTCGAAAACCCAAAAAATGTCAAGAGCAAACTAGCACTTTCGGTCATTAAATTTTAACTAAATTATTGACATCTTATGTGCAAAAGAAGAAACCAAAAAATGACAAGAGTAAAGTGGCACTTCCGGTCATTAGATTTTAACTAAATTCTTGACATCTTATGTGTAAGAGATAAAAAGCTTAAATGTACAATTTTAAAAGAATTCCTACAGTCGATTTCGAGAAAACCTCAAAAAGTAAATAATTGCCACTCACATGTTTTGAAACGCATGTCGCGAAATATTGTAGGTGCGGATATAAAGACAAGGGAATATGGGGCAGTGAAACAAAGCTATTAATAAGCCATCCTCGTCTCGAGGGATTCTCCCAAGATTGTCCTGCTCTCCAAAGTTTAACCAGATACCAAAATTTTAAGCCTCACAACATGCAATAATGATTTCACTGAAGTTTAACCTGCCAAACTGGCACTTGCGATCATAGAAACTACGAATCCGCGCAACATTCAACACCTGATTTGCAACACGATCAGTTGGCAAGAACATTCCTATGATAGTAAATTGCATGCTTAGCAACTTCGATGTGTTTCCAACATTGTATGCAATTAGTTTAGAATCAAAAAGATTCACTGCATTTGTACTTTATTAACGGATGTCATAAAAGAACTGATTCAATAAATGATCTTTGCTTATTAGTGAATCTTTCATCAGTCAATGTCATGGAAACCTTAGCTCACTCATAAATACCTTTAGATAACTAAAGCCCTTTTGTAACCGTGTTAAAAACTTAATCTGTACCGTACAAAGCTGCCAAGGCGTCATCGCTGTTTTGCTTTGCATTATAGAGACCGTTACCACTGTTGCGCGAAAGCTCATAATATCTTATGGACTTTTCTTTCCTTTTCCCTTCCTTTTTAGGTATCCTGTGCATATTATGCAGACATTTTTAATACCCCAAAATAATTTAAAACTGCGCACACACAACAATATATCGTTTATAATTTGATAAGTGACCACTGAAAAATGTTGCATCAACTTTAGCCTTGGCATACTCATTGATCTCGATATGCGCATCTTCGTTAGCTTTTAAAGTTGTAATATTGCAGTGAACGTTTGAGTAAACCTTTTTCCCAAAACTCTTCATATACAGCCGATTTCCTGTGAACACAACTAGAAATGAACTCATTATGAGAATTTTGTTGAAATATTCAGCACTAACTATCTACGACGGTCTGACAGAGATATAACGTTTTCCCACAAACTAATTTGAACTCAACATTTCGACAAATTACAGTGTGAATTCTGAGCGGTTAACACTTCCATATTTAACTGTACCCAAAAATTCCTCATACAAAGAATTCTTCGAGAATTCCCAAGAATTCCTTGGAAAATTACGTAAATTGAGTAAGCAGAAGTTGTCATTTTTGGGCATCTCTGGATAAATCAAAAACTAAACAACGTAGAATTTGGTGTAAATCGATAACGATTTTCTCGAAAATCTCTTTAATAATTTCCTTAAAACTTTAGTTAGTCTCTCTGGAAAAATTGCGTAACTCAAGTAATCGGATGTATCTTGCAGAGTTAAGACGGGTTTCGTGAGTCTAGAAACTTAAATAGATAACCTGTAATTTGAAATAATCAAGAGAAAGTTATTTGGTGTCCTACCAGATGTTTTAAACACAACTGAATCATTTAAGTAGTAAAAATTGAGCATAACGTTTTCCCCACAATCTTTAAGAATTCCTGGAAATTCCTAAGAATTCCCAAGAATTGCTCGAGAATTCCCGGGAATTCCCGAGAATTCCTAAGACTTCGTAGAGAATTCCTCAAGAATTCCTGGTGATTATACACAAGAATTCCCAATAGGTTTACCCCTTGATGAATTCCCTTTCGGGTTTTGAGAAGTTTTCCAGCAGTTTATCGAGTCGTATTGTTGTTTACTTTAAACACAATTGAATTATTTAATTAGTAAAAATTAAGCATAACGTTTTCCCCACAATACTTAAGAATTCTTGGAATTCCTAAGAATTTCCAAGAATTACTCGAGAATTCCCAAGAATTCCCGGAAATTCCTAAGAATTCCTCGAGAATTCTTAAGACTTCGTAGAGAATTCCTCAAGAATTCCTGATGAATGTACACAAGAATTCCAAATAGGTTTACCCCTCAAAACCCTTTCGGGTTTTGAGAAATTTTTCAGCAGTTTCTCGAGTCGTATTTTTGGTTATTTTCGTTTACAATGACTAATTTGATTTATGAAGGAAATCGAAGCAACTCATTCTTGTAACGTTGTAAATTATGTCTGGTTGTTCTTAACGAATGTTGAACTGTTGTTGAACAATGCTTCTTTGATAAACTTAAACCTTTTGGGCGCGATTTCATTCGTACACTACTAGATATAAAAATGCACTAGTTTTAATTTTTTTTCATGTACTTTTGTCATCTAACCACCCAACCTCAAGAACGCTCTAAATTCCGTTTTGTTTCTTGAGATTCCCATTGCATCAGTCTCGCTGTTCATCTATCCGAAGTTTGCCAAGCCACATATCCTATCCAACTCCACTTATTTTCTGCTATTCGAGTGCTGATCTTTGTTACTTTGGCCCTTCTTTCTATATCATCATTTTTCATTTGAACTTTCACATCATCGGAATTGCTAGTTTCTTGCTCTCTGCATAACGTTGAGTCTATTCATACTTTTTTTTGTGAGTGATACCGTCTCTACATTGAATGTGACACATCGTGTTAACTGTCCAATTGTTACATATACGTTAGTAGAAAAGATTAGAGTTCTGGATCCTCCTCTCCTCCTCCGAGGGCGTGGTCTAACCCAACCCGCAGGGCCGTGGTCTAACCTAATCCAACCCCGCCCGCGTGGGCGGGGATTACCCTCCATTTTATTTCGGTCATTTTGTGGGTGTGGCCTCACAGTCCACGTGGACGGCATTTATCCATCATTCTGTGGGCGGGCCTCACAGTCCACGTGAACGGAACTCATCCGCCATTGTTTCGGCCATTTTGTGGGCGTGGCCTTACCGCCATGCGGGTTAGATTAAACCACGCCCTCGGTGGATGAGAGAAGGATCCAGAACTCTCTAATCCTATCTATTTACGTTAATTAAGCGTATCTATTTAATCAATTATATACAGGGTGTCCACAAAAAGGCAGCAAAGTTTTAGATATATTTTGATGCAGTCTGTTACATATTAAAGAAACCCACTTTGGGTACTGATTTAATTATTATTTTTCTTAACTGCAGATGATCTAGTAAGAGGTCAAGGGCGTGTTTTGGTTTATAAAAAGAAGCGCACACATCAAAATTTGGACAATTTCAGAACTACATATGGAAGAGAGCTACCGCCATGATCTAAGTTTATGGCGACCGGTAGTGTGTTATATAAAAGGGACATTAGCGGGTCTCGAATGTCAGACAAAATCATTGCAAATGGGGACGTTTGTCAAAAACTCTGAACCACAGGGTTTCACGTAACTGCAGTTACCCACGCTCCATTATTTACATTTACGACTTCACTACATGTCCTTATACCACAAGATTACCTCCGACAAGATTATTGAAATATGTTTGCTTAATAATATGCCAACGTTTCTTAGGAACTATTCTTCTTCGCCTCAACATCATACAGTTACTATCAACTTAATGTTTTGCCGAAATACGTGCTGCCACATCTAGAAGAATGCTACCCATTTGTTAATTTCTAGTAGGACGCTACACTATTTTATTGAGGTCTTGCAGCCCGTGAATTTTGGTACCGGCGGATTTGACTACGTTGAGCGTCTTTCGCCCCGATATAAAACCTTGGAACTTCGTTTACCGAAATATAGTCTGATACATTAACACATTAATAATTAAGTAATTGAAGCAACTCCTTCAATTAATAAATATCTTAGAAAGAGCATGATGAAATTAAGTGCAAACTCCAAGTGTTTTCTGTAACATGCCTAAAAATGAAATTTTGGCGAATTTTTAAAACAAACTAAAAAATATTATGGTTAAGAATATGTATCGTTCAGCAATGCGAAAGCGTCGATGGGGATGAGGCGGCAATCGGGGTTGTTAAATGCGGATATAATTTGATTATTGTGATTCCTTGAAATCGTGCTCTGACCGTAAATATTGTCCGTGAAGCAAAACCAATACATAGAATGCACAGCTTAAAATAAAAAGTAAGATAATAAAAGTAAACTTGGCAACCGATTAGCAGTATTTATATCAAATAAGTAATTTCATTTCAATTTGTAAAAATTTTACTTTATGAGGTTACTAATATAATCTTGAACAAAGCTGCCTCTTACCCAAGGCTCGGCACTGATTATAGTTGATAATTTATGGATACCCTGTACATTATTTCACGTTAAAATTGATGAAAATATTTAAGCTCATATTTGTTCAGCTAAAACTTGATACCTTTTCCAAATTATAAAATTCTTAATTTAATTCGAGGCTGACTCGGCTGAAACACGTTCGCATCTAGCATGTTACGATTGGTAATCATGGAAACAAACAAGATCTCATTTGCTATAGTTTCCGTCTAAACAAGAACAATTTTTAACCGCCGAGCTTCGCCACAAGAAATCTGGCATATTTTGCACTTTACGGCAGTAGTGGAATGCTGTACAAAATTTCAGTGGGCAGGGAAAATACCAGAGATACGCCACATCCTGGACATTGTGAAAACTGTGAGCATTACAAAACACGTAGAGAAATTTTACGAAAAGATTTTTTATCTCGTCATTTATGACGCTAAAGTCATGAAGTCAATCATTTCCTAAAGCAAATTGTTACTGGAGACGAGCCGTAGTGTCATTATTTAGTAATCGAATCAAAGAGCAGTTGAAGCCAAAAAATGCAAAACACATGCTTCTGCTGGAAAAGGGATATTAACAGTTGTTTTTGATCACAGAGTTGTAGTTTTATTAGATTTTATAGAACTGAATGCTAACGTCAATAGTGAAGATATACACATTTAACAAATAGACAGCTGCCATCAACAAGACTTTTTTACACAATAACGAACGTTCCCATGTTGTTACTACTGTGCAAGGTCTACAAACATTTTGACGAGAACTACACCTCCCACTTTGTGCTTTCATGTTTTGGTCCAATGGGGAAAGGCTTGAGTCGAGTTTGGGCTGAAGCAGGCGGTTCTTGAACGGTTCCAGCACCAACTTCCAAAATTTTTTCATCTGGTGAACCAATGCACCAGAACACCAATGGAGATTTTTTCCCTTGTGGTACTTTTTTAAAGATACATCGAAAATACTTTTCACCAGCCTCTTAAGTACGTCCAGTGATATCTTTTGGATCTAGTTAATTGTGTTAAATCGTTCTCTTTGAGCTTGTTCGATTTTGGGAACAAAAGTCGCAGGGGGGCGATGCCAAGAGTGGTTCGAGAACACATCGAGTTTTCACCGAGTGCGCACATGTTTGTCTGATTGCTCCTGTATTCTTAAGATACTATATCTTAGGCCCCTTCAGCTTGCTGGGGTGGGTCGGTTGTAGCATATTTGCTTGCGAATTGTGTGTTTACTCGATGGTTCCCAATTCTATTTAGGTTACCCAGGCGATGGACCAGCGACAGCTTGAACTGGTATAACCCGAAGCTTTTTAACGTCGCCAAGACTTCGGAGTCAACATCCAACTTCGATGCGGGAACCGCCGCATAGAAGTTAGTCGCGGAGATGGAATACTCCTCCGATGAGGAGGCGAAAGTGACGGTACCTCCCGTAGTGCGTGATACACAGAGGGAGAACGACGCAGACAGCTTCACGGAGGTGAAGCGGAAGAAGCAGGCCAAGAAGGCAGCTGAAGTGCCTGCACCTCGATTAAGACCGCGAACACCTTTTAGGTCTTATCAACCGAAGTGCCGTCAATGCAAAGCACAGAACTGCTTCGAAAGGTGCGGTACCACCCATAATACTCCGTGTGAAGGAAAAGTGGCGTGAGGTCGCAGCTGTGCTTCGAGCTCGAGGCATAACCGTCCTCAGGGCGCGAAATGTGTCTGCTGACATCAAGATAGAGCCAGCACCGTCCAACGACCACCAGGGCTTTGTGAAAATATACTTTTTCACACATTCAGCCTCCCCCAGGACAGAACACTATGGACTAACACCAGGGGCATCCCAAAAGAATTCACGAATGAGGCCAACAGGGGTTTCCTGCGTTATTTGTCCGCAGGATTCGTAGGGGCTCCAACATGGGAAGAAAATTTTCCGATTGAAGACAATGCTCCACCTGGATTGAAGCGCCACGTAGAAGAAAGGGTAGCAGAACTCAGAGCCATCGATGCCAGCGGTTTGGTCACACCAAGAAACACTGCCAGGCAGATCCCGTATGCGTAAAGTGCGGGAACGATCACTTTAGCGGCGAGTGTGCTAAACCAAAGACGACCCCAGCAACGTCTGCCAACTGCGCTGGGGCCGATGCCGCAAGCTACAGGGGCTGCTGCAGGTACCCCAAGCCAGAGAAAGTGACGAACTTCTCTCGAAGAGGCGTGTCCTACGCGGACGCAGGAAAAGCCCCGCCCACTATCCAAACGCGTAGTCCCATTTTTTCCCACTTTTCAATGTGCCAATTGTAGTGCCAGGAGATTGTCCTTTGACCTAAATCGTAGTATTGCCGTGACGTGGGGATGTGGAGTTGCCGCTCCGGGCGGTTTCCCTTCTTACGGAAGGTGCGACTCTTTTCACCTTTATTAGGCTTCGAAAATCTCCCTGATCTCTGGTGAGTGTGTATCTTTGCGATTCCATCTGGGAAGTCTTTCGTTGCCTTTAAGATGACGTTGCCTACCTGGAGCAGCTTGCCCCAGTTGAAGATGTGGGTGGTGTTTGGAGGCATTTACTGGCGTCGGCGTAGCTGCTACCTGGTCTTGCGGAAGCGGCACTTAGTTTTTGGGTTGGCGGCGTTCTTGTGGGTAGTTTGGGGAATTTTGAGCATCCCATGAAGTTGGCAGTGTGGCTGCCTTCACAATTTGCACAGGTTGCTGGGGTGTCGTTCGGCTTTTTGCAGCTGTGTGGCTGGTGGTCTTTGTCGCATTTTACGCAGGCGGGTGTTGCGTTGCAGTTCTTTTGTGCGTGCCCATGTTTCTTGAACCTGTGACATTGTATTGTGCGCTGCTTGCGGATGGGTGTTTCCACTCTGATTGCTAGTCCAAGCACAGTTTTAAGATTGAAAATCTCCTTGCCTTCAGCTGTATTTTATAATTCTGCGTAGCAGAGCGGTGGTGGAGTTTTTTCTGCTCGCTGGTGCATCCTCCGCACGTATAGGACCGGGAGCTTCTGGCGGGATAAGTCCTCTTGGACGTATTCCACGGAGATGGCTGTAGGTACGCCCTCGAGTACTATTCTGAGAGGTTTTTCTTCTTGGAAGGAGTATGTATGAAAAGGAATGTTGCTCTCCTTTAGTTTATCTTCAGGTGTTGACGGCTGTATTCTTATGCCTAAGTCCGTCATTTTGGCCTTTTCGATGTTTAGGCCTTTATTTGCAAGCTCCTTAGCCACCAGGGTCAATTATTCGGCTTGCCGTTGTACAATTGGCGGAATATCTTTGTGCTATTCACTGCTTCCAGGGGTTGCAGCTTCATTGGAGGCGAGCGCCTCAAACCTGTTAGAGGTTGCGATTTTAGGGACCGGGCCTGCCTCGTCGCTGCTTGGATTTGTTTTCTTCTGCTTGGCGGTTTTCTTTGGTTGTATGAAGCCTTCTTCATTTTCTTCCAAAGAGTACTCTATTTATACGTCGAGGAGTTTAATGGCTACCTTTGATGCCGAGTTTTGACCAGCAACTTCTGGGTGACTTTTTGCAATTTTTAATATTTTATCGGGAAGGTGGCGAATAACGTCTTCGGCGGGTTTTTCTGGTCGGTTAGGGTCGATATCGTCCATCCATTCTAAGTAGCGTCGTCCAGCATGGAACTTGATGTGGACATCTTGACAGTAACACTTTTACATCGCTAGCTGCGTTGATACTGTAACCGACCACCTCTGCAAACAGAAGGGGCCTAAGCTACATTATCTAAGAATTTACTAGAGCTACCAAGGAACACAACTGCACTCGATGGCAGCTCGATGCCAACTAATCAATCAAACGCGTAGTGAAAGTGCGACCGCGAAACGCGATATCCAGTAAAGGGGAGGAGCCTTCTTCCCGGCCCTGGATATAAACATCGTCAACCAGGTCGGCAGCATCATTGTAGCAGCCACAAGAGATGCAGATTCCTTCGCGAAAGGGTTGCAGAAGGTACTTTAGTGCCTGCCGGTGATATTCGGAATCACTGGAATTCAGAATTCAAATCAACCAGGACAAAGGTGTTTAAAGATGACCAAGAAGTTCATCGTTCGCCAAGAGTGGTTCGCCGAAATTTTGTCACTTGACGTGCGTTTAGGATGTTTGTCTTCTTCAACGGATGTCAGTCGTATCTAAAACGCATCGCTCGCATCGAAAGCTCATTTCAGCATTCGATGTGCTACCTTTCCAAGTCTAAACCTAAATTTAGCACAACTTTAATTGCAATTGAGTTACTTTGGCAGTCATCAAGCAAAACAAGCCTAACCTCAGCTTTCACATCAACAATTCAAGGTACCTCGGTACATCGCTTTTGCGCGGGATATTTAAATTTGGGAGACTTTTGGGTACACTTAAAAGCGCAAAATTTATAATTTTTATCCGGAAAAGTGTGAGTGGGTATGCTTCGTTAATTATGTCCCAAATTTTCAATACATGCACGCGGCTTTTTTGGAAAATTTATTCCACCATGTCCAAGACTTGTCCAAGATGAAAATGGATAAAAGGGTCGGAACGTTACTGTGACTATCCTTTGTCTAATAATTTTTGAAAATATTTAAATGCTCAAGCGATTTACTTCGGCTCCATATCTGCGATAATACACTAGGGTGACTAGATTCGAAAGTCAGGACGGGCGCCACGCTGTTAGCATTGTTGTGCCTTTTTTGCAATAAGAAAAATTTGAAAATTTAAAAGTTCACCAAATAGGTATTCGGTTACGAATAAAATGTGTCGCCTAGACAACGTTGTCAGATTGCATTGAATATACATAGGTGTCATTCTTTACCAAAACTAGCGTGGAAGATTTTAGACATCACTTTTATGTGTGCTTGTCGCATTTGTCAAAATTTTAAATTAAAAACCAGAGGTGTTGCCTATTATAGAAGTCAACAATAGTTTATCAACAATAGTTAATCGAACCAATTTCCTAATTTGGTAAAAGTTTATCAGCACAGCCCAACAACATACAATTAATGCTTCATTTTATTTTAATAATAATACAATTATCCTGGAATGTTTAATAACGATAACAATAAGTAAATAATAGCGATAAACTTCTTGATTCTTCATGTGTGGTCAAACACTGATATAAAATCCATTACTTATAAATTAATTTATATATTCCGGTTATTAACAAGCAACAATGTACACATGCAAACATATTTTTAGTTCATTACAATCAACAAGTGCTTGGCAAAGGTTCACGAGTACAGCCATTTGTTGTGTGGACAATTCTTTGTTAAAACTCCAGTAAATACACAGAAACAAAGCAAGAACGTTAAAACATTTATTGTGTAGTTATCAAAACGCTGACTCAGTACACATACTTTATTTTTAGTGATAAAAGTCGTGGTTTTATATCGTAGGGTATTCGACCTCGACATGGTTCGGTAAAGGGAAAACTAATTTTACTTTAAAACTTATTTATGTCCTTGTTGTATGCAAATTTAATGTTTGCATGTTAAAAATTACTTACCAGATGTTTTAAATTGTTTAAACTAATGATAAGCAAGAGTATTACATGATTTAAGACTGACCGTGATGGTATTTAATTTGTTTGTAATTGTATAATAATAACATGTTCAGCTAATTACAAAATAGTTTTTGGGTTTACCGATAGATTAATTTGTTATCAATAATTTCTCAGTCAAGTTATAATTAGTATAAAATGCAAATCATTAAAAAATCAACAGCTGTCAACAGCTAAATTGATGATTTAATATTCTCTCGGTGATGATGGTGATTAGCGAATTTGTCTCTATGTCGAAGGGCACGGGTTCAAGCCTAGCCGAGGTTGATAAACTTTTAGCGAAAAAAAATTTAAAACAATTTGGCGTCGTTAGGAATACCTCGAGGTTTGGTTAAAGGGCATTCTGCATCCGCATAACAGCAAAAATAATGATATTGTTTGTAGCAGAAAGGCCAATTTAAAAAAATAAAAAGAAAATTGTAAAGCAAAAATTAAAAATATTAATGTTCCCAATAATTACATAGAAAATCATTAATTATAAAATAATAAAAGGTCATTATTTTTGAAAGCAGTTTTAGAAGTAAAGTTTGATTTATTATCATTAATGAATAAATGAAGGTTAAAGCAAATGACTAGTGTAAATGATAAACAAAATATTAATATTCTGTAGGCTTTGCCGATTTAAAATTAAATATTATACATACATACATATGTATATGAGATTTTCTCAGAAATTTAACAGTAATATTTGTAAATAGTTCAAAGTGCATTATGTGTCATTGCCGTTTCAAATGATAACATAATCTAGTTAAGAAAAATGATGCTTTGCAGCACATGTTAAGCGTAAGCACATTAATTGTATAGATTTGCCAATTAAAAATTGTAAGTTTTGTACTAAATCTATGGTGGACTCCTCATAAATATTTCAAACTGTCTTGTCATTTGACCTGAATTACAAATTTATGGAAGTTTTTTTTGTTACAACAACAGCCCACAATAGCTTAATTTATTAAGAAACAATGCTGTCAGTTTAATGTAAAAATTAAAATTTAGTGGATAATGTTAGTTAGTGTGCACACAAGTGTGAAAATACAGCTTGGCTATACATTGCGTCGACACGACGGTAAAAGTAGGAAAGAATAATAAACTAGTCAAAACATTGCATATACGAAGTTAGCCACCACTTTTTGAATTAGCTAATTTCAAGAGTTGTGCTGAATTGTGCTCGAATACGTATTATGACTATAATACGATAAATGCATTAAAAAATCGACAAAACCATATTTGCATATTTCGCAATTTTCTCAATTGTGCTAAACTGGTATTTCGAAAAATAATTATAGAAAAAGTTACGCCCAAAAATATTTTCGATAATATTGGTTTGAAGTAACGTATAAACATCAGTCATCCGAATGTCATATGAGTTGTGCTAGCGCAATCGCCAATTTCACCAGCATAACGATATAAAGGGCACTTTATTCGTGAGCATAGTCGATCGCAACGGCATTTTATGTCGAAATTGCGATGTTCTAGCTATTCGATGATCACCAACTTGCATATATGAGTTGTGCTAGCATAGCATAACTGAGCACAATCGCCAATTTTGCCAGCACAACTACATATATAAAGGGCACTTTACTCTTGAGCGCGACCGTTCGTAACAGCATTCAATGTCTAAATTTCGATGTTCTGGCGATTCGATGACCACCAAATTGCATATCGCAGTTGTGCTAGGTTAACACAACTAAGATACTCAATTTGGTGGTCATCGACTCGTCAGAGCATCGAAATTCGGATAGACTGAAGTGAAGTGCCCCTTAAATCGCTGTGCTGACGAAATTGGCGATTGCGCTCAGTTGCGCTACGCTAGCATAACTCATATATGCAAGTTGGTGGTCATCAAATCGCCAGAACATCGAAATTTGGTCATAGAACGCCGTTGCGAACGCCCGCGCTCAACAGTAAAGTGCCTTTTATTTCGTTGTGCTGGGGAAATTGGCGACTGTGCTGAGTTGCGCTACGTTAGCGCAACTCATATTTGCAAGTTGGTGGCCATTGCATCGCCCGAACATCGGAAATTTCACATGGAATGCCGTTGCGAACGGCCGCACTCAAGAGTAAAGTGCCCTTTATATCGTTGTGCTGGCAAAATTGGCGGTTGTGCTGAGTTGTGTTATGCTAGCATAACTTATATATGTAAATTAATAAAGGATCCATAATTCCCATATTGAACCGATACTAATATTAAGTAAATAAATCAACTACTAACCTTAGTCTCAAGAAAATTCCTATTTTTATACAGTAAATTTACATTAACTAGATTTGAACTTAAAAAAGGTTCATCAACAAAATGTTGGTAAATTAATTCTGGTTATAAACAGTTTAAAAAATTTTAAAACAACACACGTTAAATTAGAATAATTTTTGAATAATGATTCTCGTTTTGATAGAAAAACAAAAACAGATTAATTTTTGATGATGATTCATTCTGATGAACTTTTTTTTCAAGCTAGTTAATGTAAATTATTATATAAAAATAATAATTTTCTTGAGACTGAGGTTAGTAGTTGATTTATTTATTTTATATATGCAAACTGCTGGTCATCAAATCGCCAGAACATCGCAATTTGGCGAAAATTGGCGGATCTGCTGAGTTGTGCTACGCTAGAACAGCTCATATACGCAAGTTCGAAATTTGGACATAGAATGCCGTTGTGAACGGCCGCACTCAAGAGTAAAGTGCCCTTTATATCGTTGTGCTGGCGAAATTGGCGATTGTGCTGAGTTGTGCTACGCTAGCACAAGTCATATATGTAAGTTGGTGATAA
>JAHWXV010351351.1:0-10090 GCA_024586415.1 Phrixothrix hirtus
ATTTTTTAATGAGAGGACGACACTTGTAGTTTATTTTACAAAAAAATTTATATCTTTAAAACCACAAACTGGATAGCACTAAGATTTATAATATGAATAAAGATCATTAAAAGTTATACCAAAAAGTAAAAATATATGGGGTGTTCTATTTAAAAAAATTGAACTCCACTGTGTCACCTTTTTGTAGAATACCCTGTATAATCAGAAATAATTTTAAAAAGTGTCCGTTTACCTCCTGAATACTTTATAAAAATTTAAAATCTCTAGCTATAATAGCACTGGACCTATGGTAGGCCGACGCACTAATTCCCCACCCTGTATAGATATATGTATATGGATACTACCGGAAAGGATCGTCATACTAATCATCCAAAGGACTTTTGTAAAGCATCTGAACAAGAATTTGACCCCCTCATGATATTTGATATAAACATTTTGACAAACATGGCAACACATTCACTTTAAATCAAGGTTAAAATTAAACGAGGTGCAAGAGAGCCGTGCAGCCATGCATTTGTATAATAACAAATGTTGAGTCATGTTGGGGGGGCAGGTGGCAACCGGATTCAACTTAGCTAGCCAGGCCCAAAATTTGGCACATAGACATTGTTTAAAATCTTAAGAACAAAGTTTGATTACTGAAATTAACTATTACACAAAATAAAGGGATACAATCATGCATTGCACTCTTTGTCCTTCTAATGTGTTCCCGTTAAGCTTGGTATGCAGACAGTGGTGTTTGCCGCACTAATTTGACAAGCTGTGCATTAGTGAAATTCATTTAATTAATGTTTCAATAAACGATAGAATATAATACTGTGGTTACTAAATACAAGAACGTACAATTCAGCGAAATGGTCACTAAACACAATTTTAGATTTTAGAATTGTTTATTTAAAAAATTCGCTAAATTCAAATATATTATCTAGGTCATGGTCAAAACATAAGCTTATTTAATCGGCGTTTCAAATTAGAAAATATCTTAAAAAATTTGTTGGAACGTTTACTTGTAAATACCTAATTAGAACTTTTTTCTTTTTATATTCTTAGTTAAATTTTCAAGGTCAATGTCAAATTTTACTGTTTTGCGTAGTATATTATTAGGATAGCGTGAAATTTAATTTCATATTTACTGTAAGAAAAGATAAACGGAATGTATACCCATCTACCTTTTTAGGGCACCAAAATCGAGTATCATAAAATATTCAGTTTACGGTCTAAAAAACATCCTATTAAATTTTGAACAACTAATGCTTCTATAGATTAGCAAATATTAGACGTGTTTATGGGGTAGCTAGGTATAAAAAAACCTGAAATGCGTGTTTTGATATTTAAACATGTTTTAATAATTTCTGGATAATGCAAAAATATGTAACTACACGAATTATTAAACTAACGTTGTAATAAACAGTGGTGTATCTTGGGTCTAACATCTCTGCTATCTCATCGCCAATTACATATCTTGTTTTTTAATTTTTAAATAATGGCTGAATTTGTTTTATATATTTTAGGTGCTATTGCTAACACAACATTGAATCAGGATTAAAGTTTTAATATTTTATCATTGAATACTGAATAGAGCAATTGACTTTTCCTGCGCCTAAAACTTGTTTTGCGTGCACAAGCATCTTTTTCACAAAGCTAAATCTTAACAAGAAATCACATTGCTTCCTTTTGACTGTTACTCACATGCATTGAAAGGGATAGCCGGTAATCGTATCGAAAGTCTGAATCACACAGCTTTATACTGATGACGATTTGGCGTTATATTTGTCTTTCGCCGACCGTTACACCGAAACGAAGCGATGCTGACGAACTCATAGCAATAATTAATCATTCATTAAAAATTGAACTATTTACAGTTAATTAACTTCGTAAATATTTAAACCGTCATATAAGTTAATCATATATTACACATAAAAATTATAATTACAAAATAATTTAAAAGAAATAGACGGATCGTTTAAAGTACTATATTTAAGGAAAGGTGCGCAATATACGAGTACATAAAGCTAGAAAACATTAATTTTAATAATAAACATTCCGTATCTTTGTACATGTAAATTCTGAAAATAGAAATATTTAGGTTAAACTAGCTAAGATTTACAAAAGGCACATACGGAGAACCTCAGTTACGGTCACACAATTCAAATTCTATTGGTTGTTAGTGAAACTTACAATGACAATTTGAATATTCCCTACATGAGATAAAATCTTACAGCAGACGCCAAAAATCACGTTTTATCATCAAGCCACCGTTAAAGTAGTGATTTGAACTAGACTCGTCGTAACACGCCGTAGAGAAATAAGTTAATAATTTAAATTCTAACCTGTTATAATAAGCTACTTATGAGGCTGCTTAACTCAGCGAGTAATTACAACAAACCAATTAATCACGAGGGCGAGATCCGACAGGTCGAATAAACTAATAATCATGTGTAAACACTTATAATTAATATATTGTGTTTGCAGAAATCGAAATCGAACTAAAACAATCTTCATCGAAGAATAAAGATCACTTAATATAAATAACAACCAGTGTGTGGGTGTACAATGATGTAAATTACATGAACATTTAATTCATTAACCTTCCGTACAAATAGTTAAAAGTTATTAATATTACTGCAAAAATAACTATTGTATTTATTTTGTGATAGCTGTAAGGTGTTTAGAGGTAATATTTACTTAAGAAACCGTTATGAACCGTTATAATCCTCAAGATGCTTACTATTACATTTAACTGTTAATTTGGTTTTATTATAATCTAACAGCGCTTCGTGTAAACATTGAAAACCAATTCGATTAGTAAGTTTAACATTTTAAACTTCAATATTACACTATTAGTTAATAATATATTAGTAATTTTAACAGATTGATTTATTCATTTTTAAATTAACGGAATCATGTTTAAAATATTGATTACTGCAGTGTCGTTAATAGTTTTTTAAATAACAAACGTCTCTAACCATAGTATTGTTATTTATGTACTACTTAAATAATAAAGGTTTTAGATAAACATAAATATCCTTAGATATAGTAAAAAGAAAAGATTCCATTTCACCTGGAGTAAATACATTATTGTAAACACAAAGTTCATTGACTTAATTTCTACCGTTTTGGTGCGTCATATCACACTAAAATACGGAAAGAGTTAATAATTTTCACATAATTTGTCACATTAGTTGTCAGCGCCTAGCTTAGTTATCGTCTCATACAAGACGATAAATTATTGTTTTATTTAATTAGATAACAAGTGTGATAAGGGAAAAGCTTTTGAAAAAGATCTAATGTTATATTGGGCTGCTAAAATTTTGTGTAACAAACTAAATAAAATAAGGGGTTCTATCGTTTTATTTTTGATATTTAATTCTTAATATTTTAAAGTACTGGTAGCGACTCTGGAGATGGGTAGATTCGATTCAACTAACCGGAACACATGTCAGTATTTTTATTTAAATTATTTGGGATATTAAGGCGATTTTAAATAAATCTATCGTTGATTTTTGTATTACAGCTTCCTTTAAGTCAATAGATCTTGAATATTTTAAGTATTTATACAAATCCATTTATTCTCACAGTTGGATAATTTAAATTACCAAACTAGCTTTATCTGAAAGCGAATATTTCCCCAATACTTTAATAAAGTCAGGGCAGAAAATTCATACAGCTAACTAACAATTATTAATAATAAAAAATAAATAGATTGGTTTTAAGATAAAGCTTTTTTGGTAATTTGTAATGTAATTTTATTTTAGTTTGTGAACATGGTTCTTCCAACAATTAATTCTTAAATTTTTCAAAAATATCTCTTTGGGATAGAGAGTCATATGTCAATTTAAGGGTGGAGGAATTATGCGGCCGCTAGTTCTATACCTAAATTAACTAATGTTATCTGTGCTGAGATAATTTCAAATTTATATAAGCTTCACACTGCATTTTGTAAAACAGGTTTAAGAAAACTTTAATAACAATCAACCTCGAAACCACAGTTCTTTTGCTTTATATATTTTTTAAAAAGCAATTTCGGCGTTACAGAAATAAAATTCACTTAAGTTGTTCTCTGAATTTAAATGCGATAAAAATGCGTCTTATGAAATTTAAAATATTACAAATTAGCGAAGACTTTCAATTGGTTGAATGTTTAACGGTAGTATTTAAATGTTCAAATTCGCAATTTATGATATACTTATAAATTAATACTTACACATTAGTAAGATGGGTATAATGCCCTTTTATTTACGTGTACCAGAATAGAAGTACAGAACTGTCCCAATTTGCGAATATATCTGTAGTGTACAACGGCCAATTAGAATAATTCGGGAATCGGTCAAGTCTTTATCTCTTGAAAATGAATAGAGTCTAGGTATGAATGTACACCGGAACCACAAAGAGAACGAATAATCTAAAATCCATTAATAAAATATACGTTGAGTGTTTATACAACACATTCGACAATTTAACGTAATTTCTTTAGAAGGTTGCGTTCCTAACAAGTTATTTTATAATCCAGCGTCTGCTTGTAGTATTTTATATTTGTAAAAGTTTGTTAGAAATATGATACCAAATTTCCTAATAGCTATTAACAATTATTTTGTTGCGAGTTTATGATCGAAACATTAAAACCACCAATTGCAACAAAATTTGCAAGTTGTTAATTATTTATTTTAATTCTCTAATATACACACTTCACAACTATTATTCAACACGTATTTATTTATTCCAGTATTTATGTATAAGCAATCTATTTGCTGTCTTTACACGTCAATATTAATTACAGAACTAACTATCTAAGCAGTGATTCATCTTTTTATAACGTATGGTGTCCAAAAAAAAACTGAGAATGCTTTAGCACTGCTATTTATAGTCCGATTTTTACAAAATAAAAAGCTTCTTAAATGATTCAATGCAAAATATAATACTCAGAAATAATAGGCAGGAGATAGTCAATTTTTATTTTTAAATAGCACCCTATATATTTTTTAACAAATTATTTTAGACGATTTTTTCGAAATACAATGATTACAAAAATATTATTTAAATGAGGTCGCATATCAGGACATTTTTATCGATATTATAACGGGTTAAATGACGTTTTGAGTCTCTAAGGGTACATACGATGTTATTTTTCTGAAAGGACATTTTTATCGATATTATAACGGGTTAAATGACGTTTTGAGTCTCTAAGGGTACATACGATGTTATTTTTCTGAACTAGAGGAATTGCTCCGGCCGACACAGTGGAGAATGGGCAAGTTCCACGCGAACTATGAAATTAAATAAGGCTAGGTTCAGCAACGTCTGGCAATTGTCAAAATGAGAAAAAGTCGTAATGAAGGGCGCCACTTTGTTTTACAGTCGTCTGGTTGATGTTAAAGGGGAAGGACGAAACAAAGAACCCCGGTTCCACAACCTTATTATTTGAAATTGCAGTCATGTTATACGAACTAGACCGAATGGCGGATGTACGCCACTGGTCTTATATTTCGATCAAGTCAAATCAGACGTACAATCTAAGATGCGCTATTTATTTAACACTAACAATTCCCTGAAAGAAAATAATGGTTACTAGATCTACGGATTCCTATAATTATAAAATAAAAAGATCTGTACTTAAATATAAAATAATATGATAAAAAAAGTAAAATATATGGTTACAAAGAATACATTGAACTCATAAAATAATATAGTAACAATTAATTTTCTATAACTAAGTTAGGGGACCCCTGGATTTCTAATATGTAAAGTTATGCCTAAATCAGTGAAGAATACATTCGACCTTTGAATAATGGCCTTATTTAATCAAACAATTCAACTTAAGTAAGATTCCATAGGTTATTTACAAACGTTATTTCAAGCGTCTTTTATTTATGCCTTGTTCGAACTAATTGTTCCAACAGAGTTTAATTGAAAAAGAGGGTTTCTGTTGACAGTAAATTTATATTGAAAACATTACTTACGTTTTGATAGACGGAAATTTCTAAATGCAGTGGGAAAGGAGCGGTACCAACGCCTTTAGTTCCAAATCATCTCGTACAGGCTGTATACGTCACAATACGCCCCTAACTATTTGTAGGACACGATGTAAAAAGATGACGATCTCCAATTATAATCCGCCAGAAGACGTTGAACAATGAATTATCACCAATTCATTACCTTGAATAAAACGTTAGAACGGGATAGATCTTCATCTTGTAAACTTTTTATTTTGAACCGAAGCGTGGACCTTTTTAAATGCTTTTGCACTCACGTAGAAGACGGGAGCGCTCGTTACTTTCACGGTGTCTAGCTCAACATTGCCTTCAGAAACATCTCCTTTAGATGAGGAGCGAAAAAAGCGGGGGAGGGTGACGTTAACTATTCGTTGAAGGTTAAACCTGCCTACCGATGTTACTTGTATAAAAATTGAATGTAATTTTACAACAAGGAGGAAAGATTTAAATAGTTAATTTATCTGGAATTAATTGTGGTTAAAAATATTTAATTTTAACTTAATATTATTACATTATTGCCCAAGTATATTCAAATAAGCGCGCAATTCTAAAAATATGTACTGATATACAGGATGTCTCTAAATAGTTTATATTGTGTTAGCTTAAAATATTAAGACGCGTTTACAATATTATTACGAAAAGTGAATTATACAAGTTAATCTATTTTGTTATTTAAAAACTTAATAAATAAAGTCAAAAGTTTAAACAAACAAACAAAAAATAGTATTTATACAAAATTTTTGGACACACCCGGTATGTGAATTATAGAATCTAAAATGATTAATTTTACCTGGTAACCTGTATAGGGCAAAGTTCGTCACAGAAATATATTGGGTAACTAATAACACGCCATTGCTAATTTTTGTTAAAGTGTCTTTTAGAATAGTGATTATTCTTATTTATGTACTTTAGATGTTATAAATATTTAAAAATCACCGAACTTCTTAATTAAATTATAGTTAGGTGTATGTATAAATGAGACAATGCATTACTTCTTTAAACATTAATACGGATATTTGGATAGATGTTGCTTTTAATGTAATTGAAGTTGTTACGCCTCCTAAATTTTATTTTAAATATTTGAATTTATTTTAATTCTAAGAATAATTTGTTTTGGTTAAACGCATTAGCAATTTATATGTGGTATAAAATTTGTTTTGTGTAGCATTTGATATTTATGTTCAGCGTGCTACCTTTTCCTCCAATTGTGCGTCTTCTAACACTTAGTGAATGTCGCCAAGTTGAAAGCGATAACTTTTGTTCCTTTGAATTTAACATGAGAATTGTAAATTCACAACCCCTAAATTTATTCGTTTTGTTTTAATTACTAACCCATATCCGTAGATAGTACAATTTTGACCTAAGCGTCGCTATTATTATTGATTGTGTAATCATGCAATCCATCCCTATTCATCAACCTGAAATCATTTTATCTTGTTGCTATAAAATCATTTTAGGCAGTATAGTGTTTTAACTAGTATCATATCTACAGGTGGGCGACCCATGAATTTTGGTTTAATTGAACTTACATTTCTTGAATGATTATTGCGTTTTCATTTTTATTTATTTTATATGAATATTCTGAATTATTTTACTATATTTATTTTTATTTTTATTTATAATTACTAATACATATTTAATATTTTTAGTTAATATAAATCTGTTTTGAAAAGAATCACGGTGCCTTATAGTTCGCTAATTAATCGAATAAAGATTTTTAATCTTTATCGCACAAAATTTCTTTTTTTAATATTGATATTTTTCCTCAGTGGCGTTGTTATGAAAAATACAAGGTAAAATAATTTCTGATAAGAAGGCGAATGCAACATAATTTTCTAATCAACTTGGATTTAAAATAAATCCTTCAACATTTAACTGTTTCATTGATAATTTTGTATTAACCACGAAGGAAATATTTCATACTATATAAAGTGTAATCGTGAAATCGTTTAAATGTCGAATTATGGTAGGCTGTGACCATTAATAAATCTATTTTCATGGCCGTGTTTAAAGTATCCATCAACAGTTTATAGCCTATCTTAATTGGAAATTAAAATGATTGCACGTTGCAATTTAAGCCCATATAAATAATGTTTTTTCAATAATTTTGGGAATAATATTTTAAATACCATTAAAATTATTACTATTTAGTAGCAAAAACTATGATAAGAATTTGCTTCCTATTACCAATTTTGTCGTGCTGTTAAAGCATCATTTAAAAAATTTTTATAATTTATTAGCAATTTAAGCATTTACGTTCTGTGGAAATATTCCACAGATGTAGTAATAGGCTATATAATTTTCTTAAATAATTATTTTAGCGCTATTTGCGTTTTAACGACAGCCATTTTCGTATCAAAATCTGTAAGTATAATTAATTTTCTAGATTAATAGCTGCATATCTCTGCTCTTTGTTGAGATAATTTATGTAACATTTATAATTTTATTATATTAGGATGAATAAAGCAAGGATTTAGGGATTCCTAGGATTATTAAAATTAATTGATACTAAGGGAGCTTTATCAAAGTTTCAGTCAAAACTTAACTTTTTGAGATAAAAGTAATGGTTGAGAACTAGAGCTTTTATGTAAATAGATGGCTGGAAGAAATGTATTAGATCAAATATCCTATCGACTATCTTCGGAAATCGTAAAAAGCGAAAATATATCGTAAGTAATATCGAAAAGTTAACAAAAAGCAACACTAATTCAAAAACTAACCCACCACTTGAAAAAATTAATTAATTTTAGATTTATAAAAGTTAACATGGTTACCTAATGAGAAGAATGTGACATTTATATCCTAATATGTAAAGGGACAAAAGGGTGATCTCAGGAAGGATTCACTATGCTAAGAATTCTGCCGTGACCAATATCAATTTATGGGTGCCGGGTTGCTTGCACTTAACCAGATTGAAATAATGACTATAAATTGATCAAAAGTTTGAAACCGATATCTACGGGACAGAATATAAATACGTTTTGGACAGCAACAATAAATAATAAATTTGAATTAACAAAAGCAATCATATATCGAATTAAATACCTAAAATGTAACAAACAATTATGATCAGAATACTAAAAAAATATATCATAGATAAGTTCACAAGTAATTAACAATTACTTATCGCAGGTTAATAGTAAAGACGAATATTTAATGAACAGCAATAATCAATTAACATATTCGTTCTTACGATCAGTAGTAACTGATATGGAAGTTGAACAGGTACACCGAAATAACGGAAATAGTTGTATTTGTGTGTAAATTTCAAAATACAGCAATAATATGTTTGGACAAGTTAGAACAATCAAAAATGTTTGTTTGTATTAACAAATCAAATACATTTTAGTTTTGAATAAAGTAAAAATGTTAAGTTTGAGATGATTTAATTAGGTAAACACATGCTAAAATTTGTAATCATAAAGATATAATCTTAGAAAAGTACCAAGTGATCGAAAGAATAAATTAGAGTTTTGAAACTGAAAAGGTGAATTAAGTGCTATAAAAGATTAAACCCAATTTAGAAAAACATACTCGCAACCGAAAATTTTGAAATCAAATATTGCCAATAATTAAATTTTTGCGAGGCTTGACTTGATCGATTATTATATAAACTAAGTGATTATAACCAATTGAACGCCTAAATGTATATGTTTACATTTTTTAAATGCAGTAAGAATTAATTTCCTAGTGCACTGCTTAAAGCCATTGTTTAGTCAGTTTCATTGCTTAACTAAGTCATATGTTACCCCTTTCAAACTTTATCTACTGGTACAAATAAATTGCAGTCAAATGATCTAAATCAGGACTTAAAACTGGTTCTGATGTAATCGACCATCCTAGGTTTTTTCTGACAAAAAAGTGTCTCTCTCTAATTTTGATTAAATGTGGACCTGTTCTGGACAGTTAAAATCTAAAAGACGAGGAGATAATTCGGTTTTATGGGTAAAAATTATCCCTAACTTTGGAACAGTAGTAACTGTTGTCACAAGACGATATCGCAATAACGCATGTGGAAGAAACACCAGTGTTTTAGCGACGGCCGGCAAAGCTACAGTGGAGCGAGGCGTGGTTCTCTTATACTGCGAAGCTAAACACTG
>JAHWXV010351408.1:0-10273 GCA_024586415.1 Phrixothrix hirtus
GCATTTCCCACATTCACACTTATCCCAGTATCCCTGTTGCCATACAGCCCTTTAAAATATTCTTTCCAACGCAATATCACTTTACTTTCATCCCACTCCACTTCATTCATGAGAATACAGCGTATTCCGTTTACTCGGTTCCTTACACCCTGCTTTGCATTCCTTGCCCACTTCCAAAATAATCTTTTATTACCGTCAAAATCATTCTGCATTCTTGCTCCCCCCTTTCCCCTCAAACTCTCTCTACTCTCCTTCACAGCTTCCTTTGCACGCTTCTTTTTTATCCGAAACCCTTTCGGTAGATTCATTCTATTCTTCTCATCTTTAGTTCCAATCATTCTCTTACATATTTCTTTCTTCTCCTTTACTGCATCTTTTAAGGTATCATTCCACCATGCGTTATTTTTCGATCTTCCAATCGTACTCACTCCATATACTTTAGTTGCTCACTCTATCATGAGGCCTTTCAACCTCTTACATGAACATTCGATGTCACCTTTCCCAATTTCATACTTCCATTCAGATTCTTCTGACAACATTCTCTTCTCTAGGTTTTGTATGTATTCCTCTCTCACATTCTCCTCCTACAATCTTACTACATTCATTCTAATCTATCTTACAGCTGCCTTCTTCTTATATACCCTCTTTCTACCAAGCACAATTATTGACATTGCCTGAAAATGATTCGTCCCACATCCAGAACCTCTCATCACTCGTGTGTTCTTTACCAATACACGTAACCTCTCATCATAAACAGTTAGATCAATCATGCTTTCGCTCACTATATAATGTTATAATTTGGGACCTCTGGAATATGGACAGTTCTTCACGTGTGTGAAGTTAGCTCTGCAGTTTTAGATTTTTAATTTGTTTTTGTTTATGCTGTGTTGTGCTGAAACCCTAAATTTGGTAACTTTATGTGTGCATACAATAATTTAAGAGAACTTAATCTTTGGTAGCTCTGCATTTGTCAACTTATAAACTTTTCTCATTGCACTAGATTTGTGCTTCATGTTTCATAAGCATGTATTGTGTAACTCCAATAATTTGTGAAAAAATTAATAAAAACAGGATTTTTCCTAGCTCTGCAAATTTTCTCAAACAATCTCAACAATTTTTTCCTTAGTGGTAGGTTTCGATTTATGCCATATTCTATGGTTGGTGTAAATTCGATATATGCTTCCACTTTGTAGAAAGAATTATTAAGTTTTAAATAATAAGCAACCAATAATTATTTTTACGATGAACTTATTGAAGTCCTGCGAATTGTGCTAACTTGTGCTAATCAAGATCAAAACGAAGAGATCAAAACAAAGAGATCAAAAAATTTGAAAAATTATAAGTTTCTTAAGAATTTTGACCAAAAGGAGCGGGAGCAAACAAAAAATGTATCACTTCTGCAATTTAAAACATTGTGCGGAATTATGCTAGATGAATAGAATAATTTTTCCTAATGTCAAAATTTCGTACTATAACTTATTTCCGTAATATCATCAAATGGAAAAGTCGATTTTAGGGTATATAAACTTAATATGATAACATAAAAGTCCTAGATGAATGAACATTTATATCTAAGGTCCAAACTACCTTCCCATGCCAAATCAAGGATTTGGTTAAAATCGAATAACCGAAAGTACAACTTTATTTCTATTTTCCGAATTTTTCGTTTTTCGCGATTTTTTCGAACTCGGCTATAACGATTTCTTCAAAACTTATAGAATTTCTTAGACATTTAATTATTTTTCATAAATTTTAGGCTGTTTCTTAGAAAATTGTCCGTAAATCGAGTAACAGGAAGTACATTTACCGTTAACTCTAAATAAAATAACTATGAAACTAAAAGTCCTAGCTAAATGAAAATTAATATTTGGGGGCATAGCTACCTTTTTATGTCAAAGCAGGAAGTTGGTTAAAATCGAACAACCGGAAGTTCCGCTTTATTTCTGTCATTTTTGTAAATATTTTCTGGATATTCGTTTTTCGCAATTTTCATGAAATCAACTGTAACAATTTTTTAAAACGTAGTATATTTCTTAGCTACTTAATTCCGTTTTATATGAACTAAACAGTTTCTCTAATAAATTTTCGAAAATAGAGTAACCGGAAGTGCCTAAATCTAAGCACCATATAAAAATGAAATTTTGTATTCTAGATTTTTATCTTCCGCATGTGAGATGTGAGGAATTTAGTTAAAATTGATTGAGCGGAAGTACCGCTTTATTCTTGCGATTTTTAGGTTTTTTGCAATTTTCTGGAAAACAGCTCTAACATTTTTTTAAAACCTGCTACGGTTATTACGCCTTTAATGCCTTTTTACGCGAATTTAACGATTTCTCTGAAAAAATGCGTTGAAGCAAATTATCAGAGAAAATTTCCGAAGTTAAGCAACCTTTTGCGTATCCAGTAACTTGGACAGGTGGCTGTTACAATTGTCGCTTCCAAAATAAACGTAAATAATAATTTAATCGTTTACGGACACATTTTGCATATATACGTAGGAGAAAGTCGTGTGTTGCCTCACACCAGATTTTTCAAATTGTTTTGAAGGTCCTTTTTTTACCTTAATTGGCATAAGTTAGTTCAATTCGTAGAATTTAATTATCTACTGTTGTTAAAAAATTGTTGCCAAATTAAGTTTATATACCCTAAAATCGACTTTTTTCGTTTGGTTATATTACAAAAATGAGTTATGATTCGAAATTTTGCATTATAAAATGTTATTCTATTCATCTATCACAATTCAGTACAACGTTTTAAATTTCTAAAGTTTTAAATTCTTTGTTTGCTCCCGCTCCTTTTGGGCAAAGTTCGTATGACACTTATAATTTTTCAAATCGTTTTGATGGTGTTTGTTTTGGTCTTAATAAGCACAGGTTAGGACAATTCACAGGATTTCAATAGGTTCATCGTAAAATAATTATTGCTTGTTTACTATTTAAGATTTAATAATTTTTCTCTACAGAGTGAAAACATATATTGAATTTATTCCAACCGCAGAATACGCCACAAGTCAGTACCTACTGATAAGGAAAAACACTTCTGGCAAACAGTGTTCGACGTACCATTTATCTGTGACAGTCTTCTGCTCATCTAGCTTAATAACACTCACTCCACCGGTACTTCTAAAGAAACAGTGTACATTACTTTCTTCATTGCTCGCTGTTTTCTGATTATTGTTGGTGTGACCTTGTCTTCATGGATCCATACGCGGCTGTCTTGTCGAATTGGCATGTCGAAAAATGGTATGTAAGTTTCATCTCCTGTTACAACTTTCGAGAAAATTTAGTGTCCACCATTCTTAAGCAGTGTTAGAGTTTTCAGATGAAGGTTGTCGTGTATTATTGTTTTCACAGATGAGGATCCAATCTCCAGTTGAGATTCAATCACGCCGTAACTAGCTCTGCTATCTGCTTCTACAGTCTTCTTCACGGCAGCAATGTTTTCCTCTGTCACAGCGGTAATCGGAGGGCCTGCACCTTTCTGGTGATCAGCTGTAGTTCTTTCACGTTCTAATTCCTTGTACCTTCTGTAAATTGTTGCCAAGGAAGAGGCCTGATCGCCAAATGTTGATTTAAAATTTTCTTCACAGTCATATGCACTTAAACCTTCCTTAAAGTCATAATAAATCATTATGCAAAAATGTTCTCAGGTTAATTCCATTTTTTCACTACCCTTGCGAAACTTAAAACTATCTCTTTCAAATGCTATTTAAGATAAATTAGCAAATGAAGCAGAATATGTCAAGTATAGAGTTGCTCTTAATGAGGTTATATTTTTTGTTTTCCATGGCCTACCTAATTTCTTCATTCTCAATAATAATGGCTTGTCCCTGGTACTTTATTGGCTTCTTAATTTAATTGTTTTTATGATTGTAGTGTAATAAATGTTTAATTTTAAACCTACATATATTTTTTTCCTGCTATAGTTTAATGTTCAATGTATCCCCAAAATTAATTTTAAAATATATATTACTTATTTTTAACTTTATCTTGAAAAATATAGATGTGCAAACACTTAATGGTCCCACTGTATGTACACATATGTATGTATTAAATCATCCACGGTTTGTTTATGCAAAAATTACATACGTAACACAATATACCTACATATTTAAATACCTACATAATGCGTTTCATATTTATAGTTACACCGGTTCCCCTATTTGTTTAGGTCTTTTATATTGTTTAGTTTTATTGTAATTTAAATTTTAAATTCCCGCCTCGTAATTTACATTTTACGTTGTCACTGTCGTTGGTAACATGAAACTCCCTAACTGCGTTATTATTCTTTTCGCGCGCACTAAGTGGGACAGTCGTATTTCAGAATTTCAAGTGAAAAGCACGTATTGTGAAGTTCACTTCGTTTGTTTCAACAGCTTTGTTACACCTCTTTTCGTGAAACCGCAAACGTCGTTAATTATTTAAATTGTGTTGTTAAATACTAATCTAAGTGCTTCCCAAAATTCCTATATATTCCTAGCTCCTATATTCTAGTACGTCAAGATTTAAGTAGCAATAACCGCAACGTAGGTACATAGGTAATTCCAATATTATTTTATGTACATTGATATTCTCGTTAGCCCATAGTTTGTATACTTCGCATATTTGTCTTAGAAACTTTTACCGTTAATAGGCACGTTTACCGAATTTGAAACGCGAACCAGTACTTATTGAAACCCATGTTTCCCCTTAGATACGGTCCTTCAGCTTTGTTAAAACCCCCCCTGCACCATTTTTGGTCTTCGAGCCGAATATAAGGAACATTATTTGGTCATTCGTGCCGAATATTGAATTTAATTGTTTAAGTTAAATATTGAAATCCCTTTTGGTAATCTTACTCTTTATTTATTATGTTTACAGTAAAACGTTTCAAACCACATTGTATTAGTTGTTTCCTACACGCGAAATTGTATACAAAACTTGGATGCATTTTTTTGTACAAATCTTCCCAATTATTAGTGTAAAATTGTTTTAAATCCAAAATTTGCTTGGAAAAGTACAATTATTGTATTTTATTTAATTCAATTGTTGAAAGCAAAACGTGTAGAAAATGCATTTTTTGTTCGTTTGAAGTTTAGTTATCGCGCAGATGTTATATGATACATGTGCATAATTCTTAATTGTTACAAGTACTAAATGCCCTTATGTTTATTCTAGAAATACTTATATTTTGCTACGTTGGAATTTTATGAATTATATTAATTTCGTTTTGGGTACTAGATTAAATATTTTGTAGTGTAGAATTCTTTAATTATTGAAAAATGGCTCACTTATCTCTTTCAGTCTTTAATAGGCTAATTAAGCGTGCTTGAGATACGTTTAATTAAATAGATTCTCAAATCGTACAGGGTGACCTAGAAAATAATCAAATTTTGAAGCTTCATTTGCAACAGCTTATGAACATTTTGTAGCTAAAATAGATCCTTATGAATCAATCGAGGAACTGCCTAAAGTTCTTTCTGAAAAAGACTTCGTTGAATCCGTTAGAGCGATTCAAAATTTGCATCTCAAAATCCTTACAAAATTGCGTAGCAAGCCTCCAAGCGAAGTAAAGCCGCAAATTGGTATCAAACCAAATATTGTTTTTCCCGAACTGGATATTACCAAATTTGATGGAAAATTCAGTAACTAGACTCCTTTTTTTGCAAAATTTCGTTACACTATTGATGAAAATCCAGAGTTAACTACTCTAAATAAATTTTAGTATTTGCTATCTTTATTAGAGAAAGATGCATTATTAGTTGTGGATCGTTTGGCTCTGACTGAGCAAAATTACAAAATAGCTTTAGGTCTTTTACAAAAAAGATATTTTAATCCAACACGGCAAATCACAATACACTGTAAAAACCGTTTAAAATTGCCTCAAATTGATTCTCGTTCTGTAACCTCAATTAGACCCTTCTTGGATTAATATAATGCGCATTTTAGTTCTTTACAATCCATTTCTAATGCAGATGTTTACAAAATGTTTTTCATCACTTTTATTTATACCAAGTTTGACAAAACTCTATCCTCTAGTTTAGAACTCCAAACAAACGATTCGTACGCTTTTCCTACACTGGAATCTGTCATTTCCTTTATTGAAAGGCAAACTTTATTTGGAGAATATGTGGAATCACTTCCAGCAATCTCGGATAACCAGCCAAAAGATAAAATTCAAGGCAAACCGCCATTAAAGTCAAAATCTGTGTCAACCATGATCGTACAAACCGCTTATTGGCTTATTGTCAGGTATTGCTGAAGAAAGGTCCTAAACAACGTTTTGAGTTAGTTAAATAGTCAAAACTGTGTATCAATTGTTTAGGAAATCATTTTATTTCGATATGTAAATCAAAATGCTCTACATTTTCAAAGAAACATCATTCTTTGCTCCAATTTGAATCAACACCCAGATCGGTCGGAAACCCCTCTCTTGTTTCAAGGGTTACTGAATGGAATGTTGCATCTGTTAAAAATTTACGAAGTAACCCCACCTCTTGGTTTATTATACCCCAAGATAATACTAATGTCTTACTTCTAAACGCTCTAGTATGTTTAGAGATTTCGGACACTAAATATGTGGTTCGAAAAGCAGTTATTGATACAGCAAGTCATTTAGCTTTTATTGCGGATAATTGTGCGCAGCAACTAAAATGCAAACGCTTTCAAACTGACATCACCATTTCTAGAATTGGTCAAATGCCAATCAATTGCAATTTCTGATTTTAAATAAAATTACCAGTCCTCTTCCTCGTTTCCAAATTTCGTCCAATGTCAGACAACAGCTCTTGAATATTGTTTTAGCAGACCCTACCTGTGATACACTCTCTACGGTTGTTATTCTTTTGGGCGCAGATCTTTCTGCCGCCATTCTCACGAGAATTCCGCAGAAGTTAGGTTCAAACCTTTCTTCAACGATCGAAACAGTTTTTGGTTTTGTTGTAATTGGTTCTGCTCCCTCAATACCACCTCTTGCTAGTAACTTAGTTAATAGCATTCCTCCATTTTCGTCCTTGAACGTATCTATGGAAGATGGTCTCTCGCATCAACTGCAAAAATTTTGGACATTGAAAGAACCGTCCTCCGAGTCAATTATGTCTAACAAAGACAAATTTTGCGAAGAATTTTAATCTTCAACAATCACTAGAAACGAAAGTGGGAGTTACCAAGTACGCCTTCCTTTAAAGCCCGACTCAATTTATGATATAGGTGAATCATTTGATTTTGCTTTTCGCTGTTTCCTATCTTAGGAACGTAAATTTGTCAGAAACCCAGATTTCAAGGTCAAAAATATTTCATTCATGAATGAATATCTGCATTTGTGCCACATGAAACCTCTTCCCAAGGACATGCAACCTAGCTATTATATTCCTCATCATGGCGTTTTCAAGGCACATGATCAAACCTCTAAGCTTCGAGTTGTTTTTAACGCAAGTGGCCTTCCAGCTCTGGCAAGTCCCTTAACAGTTTATTATATGCTGGACCAAAATTGCAAACCTCTATTATGGACATTGCGATTTGATTTCGTCAATCTCCTCTAATCTTTTGTTGCGACATTAATCAGATGTATCGCCAAATAGAGATGCATCCTGCAGATCAACCTTATTAATGTATTTTGTGACGAGTCACCTTAGGATTCACTGAAAACTTATGTTTTGACAACAGTCGCCTTTGGTGTAACCTCTTCATCCTTCCTATCTCTTCGAACACTGAAACAACTAGTCTTGGACGAAGAAAAAGACTTTCCTCTCGCTTCCAAACACTTAGAAGAAAGCACTTTTGTCAACCATATAGGTGCTGGAGCTTCTACTATCGAGGAAGCCATCTTTTTCAAGACAGAATTAATTAATCTTCTCTCTCGGCGACGCTTTGGCCTAAGAGAATGGATTAGCAACTCCCCAGATCTATTGCAAAATGTTCCAACAGAACATCATGAACTTCTCGCGTATTCATCTCTCTCTAAAACACCGTCAACCTTGATTCTTGGAATTGGTTGGAATCCTTCCAGCGACAGTTTTCTTGTTCAATTTCCTCCCTGGAAATATCTGTAAACTACTCCATTGACCAAACGCAATATTTTGTCGTATATCACCCAAATATACGATCCTCATGGTATTTTAGCGCCCTTAGTTATGTTGGTCAAATGTTTTATGCAACAACTGTGGTTGAAACCTCTGGGTTGGGATGATCCCATTCCGAAGGATCTTGTTACTGCATGGCAAGATTTTAGTCAGTCAGTGAATGTAACCAATGAATTTTTTATTCCTCATCTTGCTTTAATTCACTCAGCGAGTTACTAACTCCATGGGTTTTGAGACGCCTCACAAAACGGCTTCGCAGCGGTCATTTATCTTTGCTCATAATTAGGTGAAAGAACCTTGGTCTCTTTACTTCTAAGTAAAACTCGTGTTGCGCCTTTGAGGAAAATTTCTCTTCCTCGCTTGGAGCTACTAAGCGCTCATTTGTTGAGCTCTCTAGTTCATAGTACATCAAAATTATGGACTATCCCTCTAGACTTGAAATCCATCTATCTTTGGTGTGATTCTACTATGATTTTGGCATGGATTCAAACTCCACCTCACAAGCTAAAGACATTTGTAGCTAACTATGTTTCATTTATCCAAGTTCATACGCAACCTTTATGGTGGCATCACGTTTCTTCGGAAAACAACGCTGCTGACTTGCTATAACATGGCTGTCTGCCAGCAAGTTTGGAAGACAACGAGTTTTCGTGGCATGGACCACAGTAGCTCTCACAAGCTCAAGACCTTTGGCCATTAGAATCCACTTCGCCTGTTATTAATAAAAACGATCTCGAACTCAACTCCTCACTTGCAATAGCATTCCCTACAAACCCTTTTATCGATTTGTTTGACCACATCTCATCTTGGCCGCGTGCAGGTCGCAGTGTATCGCCCATATTTCGATCGTGGCTACCTTCTCGCCACTCATCGTCTCTTAGTGCTTATAATGCTGCCGTGCTCGCAATTTGTAACTATATTTAGTCGTTTTCGTATGCCAATGAGATAAAAAAAACCTCACTGTTGGCAAACCATGTAGCAATCCTATTCGAAAATTGTCTCCCTTCCTAGATAATGGTCTTTTCAGGGTAGGAGGGAGACTTAAAAGCTCTAACATTGACAATGCTTCAAGGTATCCTATTTTGCTTCCAAATAACCAGCATTTGGTTCATTCTCTCATTGATTACTACCATTTGTTGTATGCCCATTGCGGTCCCACTCTTTTACAATCGCTTCTACATCAGAAATTTTGGATAGTTAACATTAGACAATTGATACGATTTCGTATATTGAAATGCATTAGATGCTTCCGAGCTAAACCCTCAAATTTCCTCCTCTCATGTACGATTTACCCGCGTCACGTGTAAATCCCTCGGCTCCATTTTACCACACTGGCATCACTAAGGCTACCCATCTCGAACCCGTTCTAGATTTATCCACTACTGCATCCTTTGATGCCCTACACCGCTTCGTAAGTCATCGTGGTTTAGCCGCACATCTTTACTCTGATTGCGGCACAAATTTCGTTGGAGCAAGCGCCGAAATGAAGCGTACTTTAAAAACCTTTTTGGCTGTTAGCAACGTGCAAGAATCTTTCCTTACCTATGCTGCTCCGCACAATATTATTTTTCATTTTCTACCACCAGCTAGTCCACACCAAGGCGGACTCTGAGAAGGTTTAGTCAAGAGTGTGAATTTTCACCCCACTCATGTTTTAGGTATTAAGATCCCTACCCTACCTCAATTTTTTACTTTACTCGCTCGCATCGAGGCAATTCTAAATTCAAGACAGTTGACCGCATTTTCGACAGACCCTGATGACTTTTCTTTTCTTACACCCGCTCATTTTTTAATCGGTTGTCCATTGTTAGCCTTGCCCGAGACTGGCATGGTTTTTACGCCTGATAATAGGCTGGAGCATAGCTAATTGATTCAGGCATTCACACAACGGTTTTGGAAACGGTGGCATCTTGAATATCTCCCCATTCCATAGCCTCGACAAAAATGGTCTTCGACCTCACCAAATCTCGCTATAGACGATTTAGTATTGGTTAGTGCACCTGTAACGTGCCTTTACCTGGCATGTAGTTTAGTTTGTAATAAATAATTAGCCCAATAATTAACAAACACAAACTAAATGCGTAGTCCAGGTAAAGATCCATTAATTGTACATGATTGGAATTATTTGTACCGACTAACATTTAGAACATCCTGTAGATATTTTATTTAAGCCTGTTATAATTAATTAACAATATTTTCCGTTTATTTTAATAG
>JAHWXV010351427.1:0-13013 GCA_024586415.1 Phrixothrix hirtus
CTATATATATATATATATATATATATATATATATATATATATATATATATATATACACTACGATAAACTCGATAATTCGTCACGATTGGGAGAGGGGAATGGCGAAATACGGGAGAAACAAAAAGAAATAAAAATAATCATGAAAATAAAAATTTTATTAGATACATATGTGTATCATCCAATATTTGACAATTTGAATTATTTCACTTTCACTAACTAACTTATGTTCCTAAAATAAAACATGCTTTAAATGCATATTAAAGTTTGTGGTGATGAATTATAGAACATGACGAAATACCGAGTAATGAAATATGGAGTTTTCCGTAGTTCATAATTAAAGTGTTTAATGCATTAGATACATCTAAATTATTTACTACTAAAAATATTTTTTAACAGGTTCCTCCAGTAGCAGAACATGTTCAAGAACCTGAAAGACCCGTAACGCAAATAATATCTGTTACATCACAGTCACAAAATATGTACCAATCACCGGTCAAACAAGGTTGGCCCCCTGTGCTATGGGTTATTGGAGGACCTGGAAGCAATAAAGCTGTTCTCTGTGATGAAGTCTGTAAAGAGACGGGATGGGCTCATATTAGCTTAGGACGACTTCTAAGAGCGGCTGCCGAACCTTCTGACCAAAGGAATGCAACCGATTCCAAAACGATTCGCGAAAACGTTAGTTCAGGAGAATTAGTGCCATTTGATATCGTAATTAAATTTGTGGAATCGCAAATAAATATCCATAATAACGTTAATGGAATTATTATTGACGGATATCCTCGAGATATGATGCAGGTGACCGAATTTGAAGCTAAGGTAAGTTTTTTTAAATTATTTAATTTATAATCAATTATAACCGTTGCTCTTTTGATATTAGTAACTATAAACAGTTCTCATGTTCGCACTTAAATATACACAACAAATTTTGTGTAATCCGATAAACAGTTAGTTAGGTCTGTTCCATTCCTTTGGAGTATGGTGTATAGTTACGAGGACGGTCTGATGAATGGCCGGTTTGACATTAGAACACAACTTTGTCTTCAACACTTTATTTTATCTCTCGTTTTAGCTCGATACACTTAGTTCACCGTTTTTCCAATTTCATTAGGCCATCCTTGTAGTACGATTTATCAAGTCCTCGAAAATATGCATCAGTTTCCCATTCAATTTCCTCATTTGATTTGAATCTCCTTCCACCAAGTCATTTTCTCAGGTTTGGGAACAGGAAGTAGTCACAGGGAGCTAGATCAGGAGAATATGGTGGATGTGGAAACAATTCGTAACGTAGTTAATCCAATTCATGTTGAGTTTTCCATGATGTGTGAACCTTTTCATGTGTAAATGTTCGTGCAAAATGTTACCCACGTGTTCTTTTGAGATGTTTACGATGTTAGCTATCTCACACACTTTCACTCGTAGATCTTCCAAAACGATATCATGGATTTTATCGATCATTTCTTTAGTGGTTACTTCGATTGGTCGACCTGAACGATGTTCATCACTTGTGCTTGTACGACCACGTTTAAATTCTGCAAATCAATAAATCGCAGCTGCATTCGCTGGAGTAGATGTGCCATAATATTTATCAAGCTTTTCCGTTGTTTCTTTCGCGGTTTTTCCACGCAAAAAATAATGCTTAATCAATGCACGAATTTTGTTTTTATCCATTATTTTAATACAATCACAAATTTTTCGCTTTTTACGACAGTCAAACATAAATTAAATGCCATATATCGCTACAAATTTTCATACAGCCTACTAACAGATTGTATTTGACAGAAATGATACCCATTCGGTGATCAGTGGCGTCATTTCTTGGAAACCGGCTAATTATAAGACCGCCCTCGTACACATTACAAATTAAATTTTTGTTATATAACAATAACTACGAGATAATTATATTAAGAACCCGCCTTGGTATCTCCGTACCTGAGTTCAAAGAACGCGGGTTGAAAACACCCGACGCTGATAATTTTTCAGCGGAAAAAGCATTAAAAACCATACCTTCTTCTGAGACAAAAGTAAAATCATAGAACTCGCATGAATGTTGTTAGACATGCTAAACATCCCTTCTAGCTTTGGCAAAATTCTAAGTAATGGTGACCAAGAAAACACACTACTTCGAAATTTTAACAATTTTCTGGTTTCCGGTTGTCCTCGCAACTACTTCTTACTTACCTCTTCAATCAAAGACGTTCAAGAACTATTTTCCCATTTTCTGTAGACCATATACGAAGAACTAAATTTTCTTCAAATAAATCGCACTTGTTAAACAGAATTACCAGAGCTCCCTTCTGCTTATATAGGTAAGGTGGGAGAAGAAAGAATTAAATTTCCCTAAAAACCATTTTTCAACAACTAACTGCAAAGTTGCAAATGGCGAGTTTAGGAAAATTCAAATTTTGTATAGTGCAAATATTTTAATTGAGAGAAGTACTTATAATTTTTAAGAAATGAAGTGTGAAGTATAGTTTCAAAATAACCCGATAGTTACTGTCACATCCAGCAAGGGAGGTCTTTTATTGGCGATTATTTTGGTAACATGTAAAATAGCAAGGTCTCGCAATTTTAAATATTTAGTTTTCGCTGGAAACTGATAAATTTAATCATTACTTGTTAGTCGATAATTTTCCGATATGAATATTTTTCCTTTGATTTACATAACGAATTTTTATTTATCAAATATTTCCATTTATTGCTTTCTGCATCTTTGTAAAAAACTAATTATTTGATCTGGATCAGTCTTAAACCGAAGCAGTTTTCATCAAAATGAAGTTCTCAGTTAGTTGCAAATATGTGGAAATGTTGTAAATGTATCGTACCTTACAAAGAATTGTAATCAAAACCATTATCGATGCATTGCATGATTTCCTGTTGCATTTTAACGCTGCAGTTATTAAACCCAAATTACTTCATCAATCACCACTCGCGATAAAAGTTGTAAATTTTTTTCTAAAACGTATAAAATGGGTGATGCAATTATTCGTAATGCAAAATTTATTTCAAGCCAACGTGTTTGGAATCCAAAGCGGGCTTTGTAGGGGTCGATGCGCATTTAACGACAAAGGTGTTCTACGTGATCGATAGTTTGTAAAAACATTAAATTACGTTTCGCTTTATTTTCGATTCAATGACTGTTCAACTCACATTAACCCCTGAAAATGCTACTCCGTTCAGAAATTCTTAATTCCAAAAACAATTATCAAATTTCAGTCCTCCAGTACTTTTGTCCCATGTTTTTGGATATTCATTCATTAGATCTAACAGTCAATCAGATCTTTATTGATCTTTGACTGATTTTCGTTCCTAACTGAATTGTTTAGGCCACCTCACTTGGCATCCTGCCATCATTATTATTCTTTAGATAACCTATTTTAAATGAAACTAGAAAAAATTATATTTACTTGAATAAACCCACTCAACGTACTCGACGCTGAAAATAATTGTTTGCGAAATTGTTGTCCGCTGTTAACCTCTCCACTACTGACAACCAGTCAGTAGACAAAACTTCCAGATTTAACAAAGTGAAAATCCTCGAATAATGCAGGAGCGTGAAATGCATTATCTTCAAATGAATGTGTCATGTAGTGTTTAGGCAGGTGGAGTGGCAAGGACTTTTCCTTTGAAGGTAATGAGGGGACTGCAGTAGTGGTCTACCCTCTTCAAAGCGTGATTCCCACAAGATGGAGCGACTTATCACACTTAGTGTGAGGCGCTTGCCTTAATCCATAAAAAATTCGCGCAATAAGTGATCTCCTTACATAGTTACCCGAAATAACCAGCAATGTCCTGTGATTTCTTCTTATGGGATTTGTGAAATCACAGATGTACACCACGCACAATTCCTGAATTACAGACGAAGATCATACACATGGTTGGAGATCTTCGACAAGACTACAGTGAGAAGGTTATCAGTAATTTTGAGAAGCACATTAATGCAAGAAGGCTCAGTAGAGCCGAAATTGTGTTTCATACTTAAATGGGAGATGTACTGATCATAAATATGTCAAATATAACCATGTTCATGCTCCTTATGGAACACCCGTTAGATATCGAGTGAGTCAAATATCACGATTAGCCCATTTAACGGCCAAAGTATTAGGAATAGCGAAAAATGTTACCAAAAAAAGATTTAAAACTAGCCCAGCCCATAAGATGCTTATATGAGATTTTCACTTTTTTACCTCTCTGCGCAAGGGTTAGGGATAAGTTTTGATTTTCAAACCACACCTTACCCTAACATTGATATCACTGGAAAGCTCGTATTTTCAGGAATTCAAAAATGTAATACAATACAATTAATAAGAATCTTTTTGAGAAAATGCGGTGTTAGGTAAAACCTATTATCAAATCAAATAGCTCCGGTTTTTTTTTTGTATAAAGTAAGTAGAACAAAACATAAATATAATAAACAAGTTTTGACAGTTCTTAATATTAAACCTAGAGAAGCATGTATTCGTTAATTCTGTTAAAATTACCTGCCTTCTTTTTGAAATTATCTTCATATATCTAATTGAATAGATTAAAACGATTTCTTGATCTACTTACTAAAAAGGCTTATATCTAATAGTAAAAGCTGTCAAAATCTATTTATTTCTTTTGTGTTTTGTTTTACTTACTTTTATAATGATTTAATAATAAGTTTTATGTAACTGCATTTTTCTTCAAAAATTTGTATTACTGTTTGAATTCCATAAAATGTTAGCTTTCCAATGATATCAGTTTTGGAATAGCGCAGGGAGATCAAAAAGTGGCAATCGAATATCAGAAGCTTATGAGGTTTGACTAGCTTTAAAACCTTTGGTAATAACATCTACTATTTCTAATACCTTGACCTTTAAATGGGGTGATCATGATATTTGACTCATTATATATACAGGATGATTCAACAAAGCGATACTGTTTAATTACACCTATATTATAGGTTTCATGAAGAAGTGTTAAATACAAAAATTGTTTCTAGTAAATGGTACATGTTTGTAAATATGTTTCACATATACAGAGTGTTAGAGTTTAGCTGGGCAGCATGTAGTTGCCTTATTTTAAATGGGACACTGTGTATATTATTGCATTTTTCATTTCCTCATGAAACATCAATAGCACTTTGTTAATTATTATCTCTGACTAAAGTCAGTACTTTCCGAGTTATCTGTACAACTGTCTTTCAATGCTAAAAAGATGGTGCAATTTAAAAATTTGTAATTTTGTTTATAAGAGCGAGATTAAATTAATATTTGGATTGATCATAAAGACAGTAAATTTCTACACTTTAATTAATTATACTTTATTTCTTTGTACACGATAACTACAATGGCCTTCTTTTACATTTTTAAATTTTCTTTTGATTGGTATTGACATGTTTTATACCTAGAGATAATTGACATTAATCACAAAATAATTTAAATATTTTGTTCTGATTGTGCTGACGAAGTATACAACCGTATACGAAATTGTGATGTTTTAAATTAAAATTAAATGTAGTTTGCTGAAACCTAGTATGTAACATTACTTTAACAGTAAACACATCTTAATACGCGCGACAAAAAACGTTTATAAATTATATGTATAAATTCTACAGTTTTCGAAATATTTGCAATTAAAGTTTTCAGACCGTCACTGTTTTTTAATTTGGTCTACTGTTTTCAAAAGAAATGGTTGGTCGGCTATAAATATTTAGCCACTGACCGAAGCCGAACGAACGGCTTCGGTATGACGTATACGATTTCATAAATGAATGCTTTCAATTGTTATTAAGAATGCCCACTAATTACCGTTTAAAATGAAAAGTTTTATTGTCTTCCTAAAAAGTTCTAGTGTGTATTAATTGTGCAAGTTTATAAAATCCTTAAAATGAAAACAAGGTTTTTACTTAATATGTATCATTTTTAATATTTATACAATTGTAATATTGAATAAGGAAACATTTTTTTAAAAAGCCGCTTTAACACGATGTTAAATTTTTCTAATAAAAAGTATCAGTTAAAAATCTAAACGATGATAAATTCATTAAAATTCTGAGAAATTTATATTCAGTAAAAACAAATCAATGTAAATAAAACATGTAAATTAAAGATATTTATCAAATAAATTTATAATAATTAATGTGTAAATAATTATAATTAATAAGCAATAACGTTTTACTACATACAAGCAAACCTAGATGATTTAAAGATATATGTTCGGCTACTTTATATTAAAACATCTGACGACCTTGACTCGAAAAGGAACTCTAATAGTAAAGGTAATACGATATTTTGTCAACAAAAACAGCCATCTTTATGTTTTTAAGTACGTTTCATGGTAAAGGATAATACAAGTTTGTATCTATGTTAGATTTTTACGCGAAAACTTACGAAAACTTTCTTTAAGTTAGATTAAAAATTTTTACATGTTTATGTTCACAAAGAGCTTGGGTACACGTGCATTAAATAATGTTTTTTATACCGCGGACACCCTGTATATATAAATATATGTTGTTTGGAATGCTTCCGTAGAGTTTGTATGCGATATTGTCTTGCCTGGATGCTTTACACGTGTTTTTGTGGTTCTTAAAAGGACAATTTTTGTTCAGGCAACGTTTCAACAGTCTCATCTGTCATTTTCAAGCCCTTTGTTTTGGATTTTTACTGCGATTTCTGGTGATAATAGTTGAAGTCGAACTAACTGTAGGAGTTTCTTGCTTTTTTATACTCCAGATTTTACGCTTGGTTGGTAATAGTTCCGCCCTGCATCTGTTATTTTGGCTGATTGTAAAAGTTGATTTCTCTACTTTCACTATTTGTGTTATTTGCCTTGTAATTTATTTTTGATTCTTTCTTATTTACGATTAAATTCTTCCATATTTCAGATAATTTTTTACTGTCGTCTCTTCTATTTAAACTGTTGGGCCCTTTATCTATTTCTATTGATTCTCTAATTATTCATCTATTGTAATTTTCTATGTTAGCGAGGACATTGGTATTTTCGAAATCTATTTTATGACCCGTGTTTTGTTTGTATTAGACTAAGGATGAAGTAGCGTCGTTTTTTTGTACTCGATTAATGTATTGTTCATTCTTTTTCACATGTATCCTTCTATTTGTCGGACCCATGTAGGAATTTTTACTGTTGGCACAGGGAATTCCGTAGACACCTTGAGCTTTCAGCGGGCTTTTTTCTTTATAATTGAGTATAATGTTGGATACTTTGTTTGTAGCTTTTAAGGCCGTTTAAATGTGTTTGGTTAAGATTCTGCCAAATTTTTCCGTAGTCCCTTTGAGATATGGTATAATTGCACTTGGTGTTGGTTCTATTTCTTCAGGGTATATTCCTTTTTCGTTTTAGTGCCTTTTGGATTTTGCAATTTGTGAATACGTTTTTTTTTGGAGTGCCGTCTTTAGTATTCCCATTTCGTGTTTTATGTGTTCCGATTGCGTTAGAGTTTATGATCTTGTAACAAGTGTTTTCACAACTGAGTATAATTGTGAGGAGTAGTGATGTAATTCTGCATTTAGGTATCTGTCGTTATGACTAGCTTTTCTATACACTGTATGTCCTAATGTTCCATCATCTCTGTTTTTTATTAAAACATCTAAGAAAGGTATTTGGCTGTTCTGTTCTAATGCCATCATAAATTTTATATTTTGATGTATACTGTTCAGGTGTTTTAAAAAATTGTTTATATTACTTTTTCTACGATTCCATATTACAAATGTGTCGTTAATATATCTTAGCCACAATTCTGGTTTTAGTGGTGTAGTTTGTAAAGCTTTTGTTTCAAAAGCAACATATTAGTGATTACCGGTGAAAGGGGCGAACCTATGGGGGTTCCTTTAATTTGTTTGTATCTTTTGTTTTTGTAGATGAAATAAGTCTTGTTGAGACAGTGTTTCATGAGATCTAATATGTTACTATATGGATTGTATTTTTCTCTTATTATTGATAGGGTTTCTTTTATTGGCACATTTGTGAAGAGCGATATTATATCAAAACTGATTAGTAGATCGTTAGGTTGCAAAGTTTGCTTTTGTAATAGTTCTAGATGTTTGAGTGTTTTACATAAGAGGCTGTTACGTTGTAAATTAGATTAGTAAATTATTTTGAACATATTTTTATTTTCAGTTGAAATTATGCCTTTATCGATTCAACATTTTGTTTAGCGCTGGTACAGTACGTTAATTTAGTATTTAAATTTAGTTAGCTAATAAAATTTGGGGATAATGTACTTTATGTAGTGTCGTTTGTGTTGCCTATCTTTACTCGCGTTTTACTTGTACGAAATACAATACTGTCTTTTATTTTGAACATCGCGATTCATTATTAGAAGGTCTCTCGTACTGTTAATATCTATTTGCTGGCAACGCTAGCTTTTCCTTTATAAGTATCGTTTGGTGTGCTGTCCTGAGGGTGTACTCAACGTAGGATGAGGTATAACTGTTGATTTTGTATTTTTTTTATTAGATTCTAATATCAAACCCTGTGTTTTTATAGTAGTTACCTGGGGTGTCTTATATATCACTGTTCTCTGTTGCTAGTGTTCGCCTTATGATCTTTGTAAGTTAGTCCTGTGGATTAGTTCCTGTCGTTTGTTCTTGTTCAAGGGCACAACCACCCCGTTTTGATGATACACTGTTGCTGAAGCGTTGCTAGAAAAACGCGCTCCGTTAGTCGTATCCAGGGATGGACGCGGACGCCAATTCTTTTACAGAAGTCTACCGAGAGCTATACAGATGGTGAGCTCTTAAGATATTTTTAATCAATTTTGTTCTTGCGTCCTGTTCAATCTCGCACAAGACGAGCACGTAACTATTTTATTTTTTATTTATGAGATACAAAACTCCTTATCGCTAAATTTAATATTTTTTCTCCGCTGATCTTCAGTTTTGATTTAGAATCTTAAACAACCACGTTTAAGCCTTATGAATTAATAAATGTTTGATTACGAAATAGAACTACGTAATCTTATTTACATTGGGATTACTGTTGAACAAATAATTTAGTGTCAACCTATATAAATTTTAGGCAACCTTAAGAAATAGTTTAGTAACTGTAATTGTAATAACTGTAACAACCGATTATAAAATACTTCAATTTAATAGTTTTCTGTCCAGTTTCAAAATTATTAGAATAACTTTGTAGTTAAATGTTGTGACCTCTTTTTATTTTGTTGGAATAAACATGCCTATCTAAACAAATTTATACGCTATACGTTTAGTCATTTTTAACTTGCAGGTAGCATTTGACCTGGTTGTTTATTCACCCACGTCACTCTGCCGCCTTCTATGGATGAGTTAGCCCGGACAAAACAACCACCTAATTTATATTTTTTTGTTATGCTCGTTTACAACGTAACAAGGCGACTTTTTCCACATGGCTTCGTAATTTTGTCACTAGATATCTTGCTACTCGCTGTTTTGGTGCGCTTGTAGAACTAACTATTCGTCGTAATGGATTACCCTCTTTGTGTATTTTTGGTAGCCCATAAAGTTTTGGATATCTGAAAGATTTTCTCATGGTATCAGATTCTCTTTGATTTCTTGTTTAATAAAACTTCCTCTAAAACGTCGCCTGTACAAAAAATGTCCTTTTAAGGATCAAAAAAGCCGTGGAAGGAATCTGGGAAAAACAATATCGTACACAATCTCCAAGAAAGCATTTGAAATAACATAATAGATCTCTGCAGGGAGAAAATACACAAAGAAACAAGAGCATTTGTAAAACTACGATCAAAGAAATTCAAACTGCTCTGCTACCTCGCTTTCTTACACTGATGCAGAGAAGAAATTCCATTCCGAAATGCACAGAAATAAATTTCCATAAGACAAGCTATAATGTCAAAAATATTTTGAAGAAATCTAGCCTCGCGTTACTAATAAAACAAATCCAAGACGTCAGACGAAACTTGGACAACATAAATATAAAATTAAACAACTCGCGCTTTTACTTATGTTCCAAAGTACTACTTCCTTGGAGATTGTAAGCGATATTGGTTTTCCATGCTTTTTGGTCCTTAAACGGGCAATTTTTGTCCAGGTACATCAAATTTGGTATACGATATTGTCAGTGGCGATATGAAAGTTGGATATAGACCTATGAACCTGAAACATAACAACAGTCAACTGTTTGGGTGTTTCAAAATGAAGCAAAACCAACTAAAGTTGTTCGAGATCGCAGTGTTTCCAAACAAATGATGGCTTGTTTTATATCAAAACTGGTCATGTAACTGCTACACCTTTAGAAGACCGTAAAAATATAAATTCTGAGTAGTATGCAATCATTTTTTTACCACATGTTTTGTCTGAAATGTGAAAAAAGAATAAAAAACGACGAATAATTTTGCATCGCAACAATGCAAGCTCACACTCAGTACGACAAATTGTGACTATTTGGCCAGTCTAAAAGCGGAATTAAAGTCTTATCTCCCTTATAGTCCCGATTCAAGTCCTAATGACTTGTTTACGTTTCCGAAACTTAAACATCGTGTACCTGGCTAACGATTTTCAACGCCAGACGACACAGTTGAAGCATTCAAGAATAGAATTTTGGGTGTGCCAGCTACTAAGTGGAAAAATGTTATGCAAATTGGTTTAATCGCATGAAAAAATATATAGAGTGTAAAGGACAATATTCTAAAAAGCAATAAAGCAATGTTTTTAATTCTAAGTATGTTCGTTTTCTTCTATCCCGAAATTAAAGGAGCGGCCCTTGTATGTATTCGAAATGCAACTATCAAAACCGCACAAAATGTAATAACAACAGAATAAGTCGCATATCGATTGTTTTCATGACTAAATAAACAAATATTTGAACATCCCACATTTGTAGTTTTTTAAATAATTGTAGAAATAAAAATAGAAAAAAAGGCAAACAAAAAATAACAAAATTACATTTAATAAAGTAATGACTCTTTCGTGTACAAGGCTTACATAAAAATCAATATACAAACAACTCTTCAATATCATTTTCATTTATTATTCTATCTGTTCTATTTGTATGGTTTGTTATCAACAATATCATTTTTCTTTCTTAAAAAATAAATTCTAAATTGTATGAATATTACGTAGTCAAGTTTAAAATTAATAATTTCATTCAGTGTTTGCTAACCGCTACGAGGAGTTATTAATAAGTACTTAGTTTAACATAGAAAATGTTGCCGTGTACACTTAGCACAACGCTTGTAAAATAGTTCTAAGACTAAAAAAAGTTCTTAGTTTTGGTCTGCAACCACTCTTTCATAGCACTTACTACATCGTCATTCAGTGAGAACTTCTTCCATTTCTGATTATTTTGGTTTTGAAAATAGTAAATAGTCTGTTGGGGCTAGACTAAATCAAAACAATAAGGGGGACGATCAATCAATTGAAATATAACTTCCTCAATTAGCTGCAACACAATCAAGGACTTATGAACGCGAGCATTGTCCTCCAAAAGAAACACAAGTTTGGACATCTTCCCAAGACATTCTTCACAATTATTTTTTGAAGTTTTAGAAGCGTGTCTTAAATTTTTACAAATAACATTGTTATTTAGAAACATCCGGTATATAGAAATATATGCTTATTGCTGAACAAAATTGGTAACATCTCGTCAACTTCTCTATGATTAGAACGACAAGCTTAAATTCTCAAAATCATAATTAATTCAGTTGAAAGCAACATTTCAAGTTCCTTCTTTGTTATAAATTTAACAGTAATTGAGATTCTCAGATAACACTCAGTAACAAGGGAATTTCATAAAACCTTAACGTCAGCAAAGACGTAGTCAGGCAGAAACCATTTGAGGCGCGATTAATTTTCTAAAAATAGCTGATAATAACCCCCATCCTTCTCCCGGATTCCATAAACAGTGTATCTAACAGTCAGTAGAGGCTAGAGGTTACAAAAGTAGGCAACGATTCATTGAGCGTGACGCTGAGTGTACGCGAACTCTAAAGTAACGGATCGGTGTCAAGGTTCATTTAAGTTTTAAACAAAATAGCTACCCAAATTAAGTTTTAGTGAATGACCGAATTGTTGGCAAATTCGGCATGTTAACGCCGTAGGCGGATTGTAACTGGATCGATCATCGTTTTTTACGTTTGATTTCCTGGATAAGGGTTGAAGATCGAACTGGTTGGTACAAATAAGGTGAGAAATCATAATGAACCAAGGGCGACACTGTTTCCTGCTTGGGAAGTTACGAAGTCCTCCGGCTACGTTCTTCTAATTTGTCCCTAACAACACGTAATCCTCGAAGGTTTTCTTTGGGATTCAACAACCACTCCCTTTGTTTTGGAGCACGTATTTCAATCAAGTTGTAAGATAAACAGTTGCGATACATTTTTTTGTAAACAATATACCGAAATTGTAATTAGTTCAATTACTTATTTAAGTTAAGGCCATAATTTAGGGGCCGAAATTCTTGCTGCATTTAGTATTAGAATAAATATTATAAACTCAGGGACCCGCTAATTTAGTTATAGTTAACCAGATGTTTTGAATTATCATTTCATTTATCTAATTGTACATTTTACACTGTCAAGTATCCATTATAGTGACTTATCCAATTCAGACTTTATTATTTCCTAGATTTAAGAATTTTTAGCATAAGTAACCATTCTTTCTTTCAGAGAATTGCTAGAAATAGGTAAGATAAATACAGGGTGTTTCAGATAATATGACATTCCTTTTTAGGGATGAAAGTAGGCCCTATAGATGTAAAATTAAAAGCAATACGAATACTAAAAATTTATTTTTTTTAATAATGACGAGCTTTCAAATATACAAATATAATCGAGTAAGTGTTTTTTACTAAATAAACATTTCTGTAGTAGATCAGAATTGTACGTGTTTATTTTAACTTTTGAAGCAGACGTATAAAAACAAGACTATAAAATGATATACCTGTGTAAATGTCAGTGACCCATATTTTAATAAGCAAAATTATGCCAATTTACGTCAGTTACTAGGATGCGTTTCGTTGTCTAACCAGTGTTTTAATAATAAAAACTAAATCGCTAATTGTGCCCATCTACACCGTGTTTAACTGATTGG
>JAHWXV010351431.1:0-15143 GCA_024586415.1 Phrixothrix hirtus
TAATATATATATATATATATATATATATATATATATATATATATATATATATATATATATATTTGTCAATTACTGCATAAAACAGAATTTGGGTATTATATATATTATCCAGACAGGATAGATGTTAAATTTTTTCATTTAATGGCTGACGTTCTTGGATCAGTGCTTATCCCTTCAACTAAATCTACAATATAATAATGAATATTAAAAATACAATTTGTAAAATTAGAACTTACTTTAAATAAACAGATTTTAAAATGTAACTAAAAATTAAAAACAATTTTTAGAAAGTAATGGAAACAGAATTTCCATAGATTTAATGAAATGATTCCAAGGCCAATAAAATCAAAAAATAATAATTAATTGATATAATTATATGAAATGAAAAAGATAAGTTCATCTCTAAAATAGATATCAGAAGTGGTAAAAATAATTAAAAACAAAGATAACATTAGAAAATATAATTGTGTGTGCGCTTGTACACATATAAAGATACAGTATATATATATATATAGGTTTCCTCGCTGTGAAACGCTATACTCTTTCCCGCTAACGCTAAAACAATTAAATCTAACTAGATTAATTTTTCCATCGTTCGATTTCTTGTAAGTCTAATTAGGTGTAATTTAATCAGATTCCTCAAGGAGTCTCGCTCTATATTGATTTTCGATTTTAAGACTTTCAACGTCAACGCAATTTTTTGCTAATTGAAAACAATCTAGCGTTGCTGTAATAAACACATATTTAGGGTCCCATAATTTTCGTTTGTCGAATAATTGAAAATTGGATATCAAAAATATCGCAGCTAGTGTGAATTCATTCATACCGTTTCTCAAAGGATCTGTACTACTAAAATCATTGCGTCTCAAAGGTATATTCCTCTTTTTTGGTGTACTGAAAAAAATGGTTAAACCTTTTGTTTTTCATTTTAGAAACCTACGTGAGAAAGATTACTGATAGAACCCTTCGGGGGGATTTGGAAACTCTAAAGAGAGTAATCAATTTCGTGAAAATGGACACGTTTATCTTTAGGAATTTCAGATTGCCCCCTACGAGTTCTGGCAATGAAGCTATGGGATGCAAAATTGCAATTTATTAAAAATATACAATCATCAAGTTCGCCTCAACACCTTTAACTAACGTTTTTATTGCTTAAATTGCATAATGTGCTGAAACAGCAATATGCGCCTTCAGTGGGTCGCTAATTGTCAATATTCAGAACTTGCTTGCATGTATACACGACTAGCTAAGGACGTCGAGGGATTTTAAGTGGATCTAACTGATTAGCGCTGTATAAGTTCCGAAGCCACGATTACGGTAAATTGATCTAAATCGAGCGGGTGCCACAACTACCTGGATACTCGGATAGAAGGTTGAAGCCCAAAGTTCAAGATCTTAAAAACTTATGGGGTTGTAAAACTGCATAAGCTACGTCACTGTATTGCAAGGGTCGTTAAATTTCCTAGATGACTATGCTATCCCACCTTTTAGCTGTAATCAAAGTAAAAATAATTTCGGACTAAGATGCGTCAATAAAATAGACCGTTAATATAATAGTCGATATAATGAAATAGTGTATAAGCTGACACAATCATATTTTAAAAAAAATCAAGGATGATATGCATAGCTAAACTGCCTAATTCAATCTCATCGTGGATTCAGTTATTTATTATTTCTAATTGTGATTATTATATTGATAATTCTTTAACCATAAGAGCTAATTAGTAATTCACACTTCAAGTTTGATTTCTAAGTTCAGTAACAACAGATATGAAGGTAACTAATCTGTTAAACCAAGCGATCAATACCTAAGCCGGCACGGAATAATATGTTGATCGTTTCATTTGCCCAAAACGGAGATTGACAACAGAAAGCTTAGAAGCTAGTAACTTACTTGACCGTTAAGGATGGGAAGTTACTATAATTCTCAAAGACAGGTCATTTGGAGGCCGTATTTGAAAATCAGATGTATAGCAAAATGGGAGCTGCTACAATATTACCGAACACCTTTCGCCAGGGTGCGTTGTCTCGGAAGGCACAAGTTATGGGTAACCATCAAATTCTGACGAATTTGACTACCTTTAAATTATAAATTAAGTGGAGTACACTAATTCGAACATAACTACGTTAATTTGTTCTCCCTGGATTTATAAGCGATATGAAGATTACTCTAGCTCCTTAGCGTGACCGAGTCTTGCCGTATCTAGCACTTAAGATCAACTATGGTTTGAATTATTTCTAATTGCGGGAAAGGAGTAAAACATTGAAGCTTCTGCAGGTCTAGCGTGATCTCTTTCATAAAGGAGGTTTAGTTGCGGAAACATTCATCATATTATATTACAGTTAATGCAGATGAATATTTGTATAGGTAACTTACTAAAAACTCTTTTATAATGTCGTTGCAATTGATATTTAGAAGTGATAAATATACTAAACTAAATCATTCCTTATCTTACATCTTATGAATTGAATTTTAAATATATGTAAAAGTTTACTTTAAAAGAAAACAAGAATCAATGTGTACATTGATGAAAATAAAGCGATTATGAACTCAATATACAGAGTAACTTGTGTGGGGATGTTAGTTCCCTATCGCACAGTTCCCCAGGTGGCGGATAGGGGAATACCTCTTAGATGGATAAATGAAATATCCGAGGCGGGCCAAAACTTACATTGAATAGCGGCAGCTGGCTCGTTCAAAACTGACCACAAACATTGAACGATAAACCCCAAATGGTTCTGATTCAGACATTAAGTGGCGTAGTGGAAACCACATACAGGCGTTTGAATAGTTATGAGAAAGGCAAGGGGAATCCACCTCATTATGTTTCGCTAGTACAATCCTGGTGACTAAAAAAAAATAAAAAATAGTCCTTAGTCCCCGGCAGTCCTTAAATGGACAGAGTATACAGAGGACGTGAAGAAATTCCGAAAAGAAATTAAAAAATTTGAATGCGGAACGTCAGAAACCTTTTTTGGGCAGGCAACTTAACACTAGAAATGAAAAGACTAAATTTAAACATATTTGATATCAGTGAAGTCAGATGGCCAGGCAATGGCAAGTAACAAATTGATAATGGAATGTTATATTACTCCTGTAGCTATAACCAACCAAAATCCACAAATAGTGTCGGCATGGTCGGACACGCTGATTGAAGAATTTTACAATCAAATAGAATAACTTCTGAAGAACATGAAATAACAATAATTATGGGAGATCTAAACGCCAAAATTGGGAACGAAAAATTCGAAGACCTAATTGGTCAGCATGGGTTAGGAGGGCTTAATGTAAGGCGCGACAAATAGGTTCATTTCGCCCAAGAGAAATAAATGATAGTAACAATAATCTTACATAAATTACCGCCTGGAAGGATACATACATGGAAATCTCCTCAACATACAAAGGATACAATAGTGCCAAATCAAATTGACTACACTATGATTGGAAAACGTTATAGAAACAGTATACCAGCTAAGACATACCCAGGAGCGGACATCCCACTCAATCACAACCCTATGATTGCAAAATTTAGAATATCCTTAAAACACACCGAAAAACTCCAGATAAAGAATGATATAGACGTCGGTAAGATAAAAAATGATGAAATAAGATCCCAAGTTGCAGAAAAAATAAACAATGCTAAAGGAAGTATACACCACAAGTAGAATAATATCAAGGACTCAATGTTAAAGATTGGAAAAGCAGAATTAAGCATCACAGTTGCAAAAAAGAAAAATAAATAGATGACGGAAGAAATTCTTAACCATATAAGTAAGGTAGAAGGGAAGCCAAAATATTAACAACCGAAGATATAAGGAGCTGCATTACCAAATACAGAAAAAGTAAGTGCTTGAATGAATAGTGCGAGGAAATTGAAAGCCAACATAAAGTACACAATCTCTTCAATATACATATGTGGTTAAAAAACTTGTCGGAAGTCATAAAAGGAGAAATCAGAACACTGTAACTGATAACAACGGAGACATAATACTAGATATAGGAAAGAAACTTAAGACATGGAAAGAATATTTTGAAATACTCCTCGAAGGTGATCGAAGGAGGATACCTCTATCAGAATAAATAGCAAGTGGGCCAAAGGTAACCAAGGAAGAAGCTTAATATGCGCTCAAAAACACGAAAAATGGGAAAACACTTGGCGCAGTCAAAATAACCATAGAATTAATTAAACTTCTTAAAGAAAACCACTTTAACAGGGTCACATAGCTCTTTAGTGCGCTTTATAGGAGGGGGCCTATACCTAACGATTGGCTAAGTTCAACTATCATAGGACGATGAGCTTAATGAGCCACATAATAAAATTTTTCCTAAATATGATACATAACCACGTATACAGAAGATTATTATAACATTAGTGATTTACAGTTTGGTTTCCGTATTGTAGTGGGGACAATAGCTGCCCTATTAGGCATAAATGGTTTAACACAGCGCTGCCTGGATGTTAACACGGATGTGTACGCTTGTTTTCTGGATTATGAAAACGCATTCGATAAGGTTCGCCATAAATAGCTGATAATAATCTTTTAAGTAAAGCACCTACATACATTACAATCACAGAAAACCTCTATTATGAGCAATTAACAAATGTGAAAATTAACCATGAATGCACAGAGGATATGAAGGTTAAGCGAGGGGTAAGGAAAGGTTATATATTGCCGCCCTTGCTTTTTAACGTATATTAGGAGATTATTATGAAGCAGGAATTGTACAAGGAAATGGCATCCCAGTAAACAACATACGATATGCGAATGACACGGGGACAGTAGATGAGAAAAAAATTAAATATGAACCACGACAAAACGAAGTTCATGATATTTACCAAGAAACTATCCTATAATAGTTAAGTAACGGTGAACCATTAAAACATAGAACGAGTCTATAAATATAAAAACTTTGGTACCCTCATTAAAAGTAACAACGCTTACGCAACAGAATTGAAAGTGCGAATTGTAAAAGCACACAGTATCTTTATAAAAATTAAACAATTTTTTTGCAACAAAACATTAAAATGCTTATGCTTAGATGCTACATCTATACGAGACCACTCTATGGGGTAAAAGCAGCTACTGTAAACAAAAAGATGTTAAAAAATGGATGCCATTGAAATGTGGCTCTATAGAAGAATACTACGAATATCTTATTTAGATAAAATCAACAACGAAGATGTACTGCGGACATTTTCAACAAACCTTGAACTAGCCCAAGGAACAAAACTTCGAGAATTGCAATACGTAGGTCACGTAATGCGAGTAACAAGATGTCGACAATTAGAAGTCATTATCGAAGGAAAACTAGGAAAACTACGCATAGAAAGAAGCTTGTTGTTTTTTTAGCACAATGTATCTCCACAAGTCCCTAATTACATTGAAGAAAATTAATTGAATTGATTTTGCATTGATGGGTCAGATTTAGATCCCTTGGAATAAATGTTTATTTTAGAAACTGAAAATAGTTTGAGATGAAAGAATATTTAATCGAATACCATCTTGAGCGTGCATAGAAGAAATAATTTTTAAACCCGGAAAAATTACCGTTATGCCAAGTCTATAATATCAAAAGGTGATTAACTTGAATAAATAAAAATGTAATATAAGGAGAGATTTACGACCAAATTCAATGTAAACAAAAGCTACCGCGTACTAACCGTGTCAAGTCAAAATTTAACACTGTTCGTTCGTGGAAGTCGTTTTTCTTACAAAATAAAAATTTGCTATGAAATACAATAACATTTTTAATGTTACTCCAACTATTTATAAATACCCCCTCGTACAAAGGGTTGTTTTGAAATAGTTGTAGAAAGTAAAACGTCCAATTCTACATATTAGAAGAGAAGCGATTTTGAGGTTATTAAATTCAATTAAGCCATTTTTGAAAAATTTTGCAAATGAAAACTTTTATGAACTCCTGGCATTTGTCACAATTAATTCGCTACAGTCAAGAAAATTACGAAACTATTTGCTGAAATAACAAATTAAACCAACATATCGAATTGCACTCTGTTTATTTACTAATAAATGGTTGCTTGACCTATACCACCACAAATAGGTGATCTAATTTTTACTTATAACCGTTCTTAAACAATTACATCCGGGATTTGTTTTGAAATTATCAGAGATAGTTTAATTTACAAACAAATAATTACTAGTGATGACATTTAAATTTAATACAGTTGTTTCAAGACGCCTTTCACAAAAAAAATTACGAACTGCGATTACGTAAAGCACTTAAGTATGTCTTTTTTAAATCTAAAGAGAATTATTTGCCTTTTATGCACTCAGTTTTCTTTTTAATATTTCTGAAATTGAGTAATAAATGATTTCAAATTATCTTCGTAAATTTGAATAGCTAATAGCTTTTTTCCAATTTTTTGAAACTTTAACAAAAGATACAAAAACGTATTCCAAAGGGATAGTATATGTTTTTATTTTTTCAACAAGGCTTTTAGTTTAAAAATAATGGAAGGAAACATCAAACTAATTGTATAAAATAAGCAGTATTTTATCCTAATAACTAAGTTTTTACCGTTTTTTGATAATTTTTACTTCAAAAAAAAGCATTGGAAAAGTGGATAATAAAGATGTTTAAAAACGTGTACAACTAAACCTAATTTAATAAATCAGAATGGAGTTTTTAATTAATTTTAATTACACTGATTGTTTATCAATACACGTTGCAATAACCGGTAATATGGGTAGGACTGCAATAAGCGTACATAACGTCATCGCAAAACTGGTATAAAACTTGTGACATACCTATTGCAAATCAAAAGTTCTCAAAAAGTTTTCTAAGAATTTTCTAAATTTTATTGTGCCCAAATTAAAGCTGTTTAGTTTTTTTCTGTATTTTCCTGTGAAAATGTGGGTCATAAAGAATAAGCAGTTAAAATATCTGAAAGTATTTCAAAGCAACCCTGTATATTTGAGTACATTATGATAACAAAGAAAACAAAGTATTTAGCTAAATCTAAGATACGTCTACATCAGAAAATTTTCTAACGAAATAAACCCATTTATATTAAGTATGGTGATACAATTAATGATAGTGGGACAAGTTGTGTGACCTTTATACAAATTTTCCTGAAGTTACACTTCATTGTTCAGGTTTTCGTTTTTATTAGATGAAACTGCCGAAGCAATTTACCAACCTTACAAATAATTCACGTTCCTAAGCCCTACTTTAAACTAATCTGACTCTTGTGAACCCTACAGCTATACAAGCAGCTCATTTTTATTATATTTCATTCCTAATTTAGTTTTGCTACATACTAATATGGTAGTTCTAGTTTTTATAAAAATTTGTTTCGAACACCGACTGCATTTGCACTTTCACACTTAAATGCATATCACATACATACGCAGTAGTGCAAATAATTTCCTTATTGATGTTTTTAGTCAGCACTGTGTAACTATTGATAAGCTTTAACGACTGAATTTGTTGCTAATACTCAATTATTTTTGTATCTAAAAAGCAGATAACTACGAAAGAAAGCGTTAGAAAATTGCGTTCTAATTTTACTTTAGAAACTTCATCAATTATTCTTAGAGTCTAACTTTCCAACAGACACCAAAATCCATCATTGTTTAGTACCTGCCCCATTTTCCTCCTTTCATTAAGCTGACGAGGAAAATAAGAATGCTGAAAGTCAAGAGTCAACCATTTTTAATTGATTTTAATTTATTAATTAAGTGTAGAAAATTTCGATTCAAGTCCTATTCTCGAGAAGGCTATAGGTATACATAAAACAAACTTTAGAGTAAGACTTAATCTCAAAACCGTGACATAAGATGAGAAAACTTTTAAGTCTAATTAATAAATTAATACCAGTCACACTTGGCTTTTAGACTTTCTATTCAAGCGTAGAGAAGTTTATTTAAATTTTATTACATAGAAGTATTAATCAAAATTGTATCCCATTATTTAAAGGTATAAATAATTAATTGTTGTTAAAATCTGGTTTGACTATTATTTTCTTTGCGGCTATGGATTACTTCGCCTCGTAGATGTAGATAGCTAAAAATACAATTATTTTAGCAACATTAATCTTCCTTCTTAAATCAGAACATTTCACAGATTTATCTTATGCGACCTTAATAAAGCCGGCTTGTAAAGCATTAGCGAACTTATTTAGACTTTTTCCATTGTTACTTCATTTTCCTTGACGTTTTGCTGGATTTAGAAATTACATCGGTGCTAAAGCTCATACCTTTGGTACTTAATTTGACCTGAAAGTTCTATTTGTCGTGATGAATTACCTCGATTTTAATGAATTTAGATTACATCCAACATTTTTAACACATACAGATTAGAATTACGTATAATTTATTGAAAGTACTTTTTCGCTTCATTCATTTAACAAAATAACGTGACTACAGTTTAATGAATAATAAAAGCAACTTTTTGAAAAAAGATTTTGTTTTTCTTAACATTCTAAGAATTGCTTTTCATTATTTGATGGAAAAGTATATAACTTTTTAAATATTTATAAAGTTACTGTAAAATTGCCTCTGCATAACTTGAAATTGATAGATTATGAAATCTATTCGAATTATTCAAAATTTAGGTTAGACAGAGCAAGTTATTAAGGTCTCACGTTATTGGTTTCCCGCGTGTGACGACTTACGCGCAGGATGTGAATACTTAGTCCATGAATTTTAAAAATGCTGATACAAGTATAATGCAATAAGGAGTTGGGCGTACAATATTACCTTCCTTTGTACTGTTTGCCATGTTCTGTTATATCTCGCACCACCTGGTATTTTTAAATAAAATTACAGAAAATATAGTTTTAATATCGTTTACTTCAAAATTATTTATTCAAATGTTTGTTTAAATAATACAAAGCTACCCTTAATTTTGATCAAGTTCAATTGTTGTTACAGTATACGAATATTTTAACCATTACATTTCTGAAGTTATTTTAGGAACGCGCGTGTATTAGGCACAGTTATCTTAAGCTATTTCTAAAGTAAAATTTTTTCCAAGTCTTTTACATGTAGAGGCAAACATGATAACTATTACACCAATCGGGACAAACTTAGGCACGCGTTACACAGAAAACAAATCACCGTATCGAAGAATCATTTTTTTCTGATTCTACATAGTGGAAATTTATGGTTGGTCATGCCAGCAAACATCATTGGTCCCTGAAGACTTACTGGTACGCTATAGTATTGCAAACGCAACTGTAAAATAATAAATTTTAATAATTCACCGACCCTATAACGAACGTAATGGACTGTGGTGTTTCAAGATTTCAAATGCTTTTAAACCTTCATCCTGATAGGCAAGGCCTTATAATATTTGTTTACATTATAAATTTTAATACCGCAAGTGCGTCTTCCCTTGCGATGCGGTGTGTACATTGTTTATTTAGATGTCGAACAGCTTCAATATTTCCGGGAGGGTACCTACATCTTGGTGTTTGCTCCACGCGTTTCTATAACTACGGTGTTTGCAACCGCAAATAGATTTTTTAAGTCCAGGTTCAAACGCGCATAACCGGCAGCTACACCAGGATTGATGTTGTTGTTTTCGCGTTCTGCTGGCAGTTTCGTGGTCTTATTCTGCGGTTTGACTTTCATAGCCTCCGTGTAGAGTATTTCGCCACTATCGCACTAGCTAGAGCACGTGGAGCTGCCTTTTGTATTAACGGAAACCGCGCAGTTGACACATGCGGCATACATTTCTCTGGAATTTGCACATTGCCCAGAGAGTTTGTTGTCTCCGCATTTAACACACTACGATTAAGTATAGTAGTTCAGTTGTGTGTGCCAATGCTGGTGCCTTTTTTCGTCTGGCAGCCTCAATGGCCACTTGCAGTTACAGCACGGTTCGTAATTGGAACATGACTTTTCCCTCCATTATTTGTTTAACTCAAAGTAGTTCAGGGGTATTGAGACCTTATATTTTTTTCGACTCATTCCCCATACTGATACAATCGGAATATCTTGCTTCAAGAGCTCCTCCAGGATTGGATAAGCCTTCTCGTAGCCTCCTCAAGACTACCTTAAACGTTTTCTCTTATCTTAATTGATACGTATGGTATGAGGTCAAGGAATTGCTGAGATACTTTGTAATACTTTCGAGATTCCCCGTACCCACCGGTTGCACGCTCATTCTCAATACCGTGGTTTAAGCACAAATAATCGTAACTTATTTCTTTAAGAGTTAACTCGAGACGGAGGTGTAGCGCCTCTTTCGCCATAGGAAATGATCTGCTACGTGGCCCGGCCGGGCCCTTCAGCTTGTCCTTCTAGTTCCATCTCCACGTCGCTTGCTGCTTTATTGGGAGTTGCTACCAGTTTGGGCTGTTGAGATTGGTTGCTTTACGTTACTTCCTCTTCCTACCTCTTGCTTTCATGATGTCGGCGTGGGGGTCATTTCGAGAACTTCCTCGCCAGAAGGGTACTGATATAGATCAAGAAATCTGAGCGGGTAAAAACTTTCTAACACACTGATCCAAGTCCTATTAACTTTGGGAAAAACAAAAGAATTTTACCTCAATTAATTTGCTGTCATTCGTTTACCACGATTTGGGAAATCACGAAAACTGAGTATCGGGCAATTATTTAATTCGTTACTCAAAAACGTCGTTCTCCTCAAAACTTTAAAAATTGCCCGGATGGGCTGTACGTGGAAGTAGCCATCTTATTCTGTGGTAAAATATTGCCTAAAATAGTTTCCAGTTCCACAGAGTTCTTGGAATATGACCTCAGAACATAAAAAACGGTGTAAGTCGTGATGGATAACAATATTGCTCTTGCAGAAGATCCCATATTGGGCGCTCGACGCATGAAGGCAAGGGAAATAACATAAAAAGTGATACTTGTAGTTGGTCGCACTCTCTACGATCATTTAGGCATGAAAATGTTACTGCAAAACGGGTTCCCAAACATCTCTCAACAGTTCAGCGCCAGTGTGGTGTTGAATATATTCGATCCTCTTTGGAACTCTGTGTAGAATACTCTGCAGATGTGTGGAAGATAATTGTCGCAAGAGATGAAACCATGGTTCTCTGTTATTATTCTGCGTCTAAAGGTGGGTCGTTGAATTTGTAGCGAAAAGCAAAAACACCGCCAATGGAGTTCAGTCAACAGAAAGGGCGTTCTCTAGTTACATAAAATCACAATAATCCATTCTTATAACTCGCATTCGTTTTGATGCTTTTCTACAACAAATTTCAAAGTCACAAAAGTATTCTATGTTTCCTTTTTTCCTTACAACCTGTTCAATTTTGCTGTGCAATCCATCAGCAGATATATAGGAATGACCACTAACTAGGTGATTCAAAGTAATTTCCTTGGTGTAACAAAAATCTGAATGAAGGTAATAGGAAACAGTTGAAAAAAAATATTATTTTTATTTTGGCCGGCGCAATTGTCAAGCCAAAAAATGATATATTGGACATATCTGTTTATCTCAATTGTTTTCAAATAAGCACACGCAATATCTTCAGCACGACGTGCAGCTATGGCTTCATGCCACAGTACACAGAAATTTTCGTCTATCTTAGACATAGAGACGAACGTCTCATTAAAAACTATTAGTCTTGATGTAAAAAAGTGTCTTTAACCTCTGGAATTCTACGGAGTAGAAATATCTTCTGCAAATCTAGAGAAAATATTTTCCTATTGACGTTTGTTATATGACCATCAGCAGTATACTTTTCTCTTGTTATTTTGACCTAAATATTTATATACTATATTTAAGTTTGTTGAATACAAGTAGAATATAGCTTACCACTTCTATAAGTTTTTCTTTTAGAGCTATATTTTCTTTTGTTGGATTTATATCCATCTCAATACAAAGTCACATTTGCTTATGTAGTTATAATAATCACTCTTCAAAAATTTAACCAGTCATCCACGCTTTCTTTTTAAAATAATACTCCACTTCAAGCGACTTGGTCCCTTTGAAACAACGTGGATTTTTATTTTTCCCGATTACTAGTGGTTTAAGCTTTTCGCTTCCTGTCTATAATTCTTTCTTTGCTCTGCTTTCCACCGAATCATCTATCATTTTTAAAGCAAACGTTCTATTAGGGGTACACTTGAACAATAATCCAGTTTCGTCTGCGTTGAGGATGTTTCTTCCCTCGTAATTTTCCAGAGTCCTCTTCAATGTCCCATTCTTCAATTGATTAAAGTCTTCTTCATTAATAGTCGAGCTTTCGCCACAAATCAGGGTCCCGAAGAATTACACCAGCACCATCAGCGCTTTAGCAGAAATCGAGGTATAGGAAGGGAAAGAGGGCGCAACTGTTCCAGATGGCTGCTCAATGTATAGAACTATTCTTGGAATAGCTACAAGCAGTTTCCTTGGCCTTTTGTTAATTTGTCCCGGAGTTGTCTTTTTGTTAAGACTCCTAGGGTTACTATCAATTTCAATCGCGGTCTACAGGGTGACTTTAATTAGTACATATTCTCTGAAATGTAAGTTATTATCAATTTGCTTATTCTATAGTCAGAAATAAAAGTCTAACTAAATGACAAGACATATCTATTGACAACGACAAGGGCTTATTTAACATACACACAAACAATAGGTTACAGAAGGGTTACAGAATAACTTCTCTGTCCCTTGAATTTGGCCTTATTAAAGGCTAACACTAAAATTAGGGTTAATCTATATTTAAACACCGTCAACACACGTATGCGTCCACGATCTCAACAGAGAACAATAACAAAAAGGAGTACCTTAGTTTGGTTCGTCTAATTACCCAAAATGGTCCGTAGTGATAGCTTATGGGTTCCTGCACTTGTGCAAGAACTTCACACGTTCAACAAAACACCTACGGCGTATAACGCTCTGGTCAATCCCCAAAGATATGCAAATTTCATCTCTTAGGCCAGATCTTCCAACATTTTACACTATGCAGAGTCCCTAAATACACCGAACGTTTTTTTTAACACAGAGCCAACACGCAACCGAATTTATTACACTAACTACTCGACGAATTCGTACATATTTCGAAATGTCACCGAACTCCGTCAGAAGCTGACAATTAAGTTTCTCTGTCACACTTACTGGAATGATTAGATTCTTAATCCACACGTACGTGAAAGAAACGCGTCTATCGTGTTTTTATCCGATCGAATCGCCAACCACTTTATTTATTTTTCTACTTTGTTTTTTTTATTTATTTTCCCCGTTGTCCTGTCAACAACGCCGTTTCTAAGAATAAAATACGTGGCGGCAATTTAAAAAAAAGAAAAAATTTGGTTCTTTATTCGCGGAGCGCCAACAAAATCTGACAGTAGTTTTGACTCAAAAAGTAGTGTACATTGCAAAATTTTGTTATATAGAGAAATTTGCTATATAGAATTTTGACTGTACATCACAATTGTCTTAATTTAAATGAACATACATAAATACAGCAATATACATTTATCAACATACTTGCGTTAGCTTCCTAGTTTTCTACAAATCACATAGCACTATGTGATAGCATTAACTGAAGTTACACTACAAGAAATTCAATTATTAATAATAAATTAGATTACAAGCTGCCATTTCAGATATAATTATTTATAGATTGTAAACTAGAAGTAAAAGTTTTCTTTTATGAATTTCCGGTGGTAATATTAATGCAATATTCTCACCAACATTTCCTATAAGGTAGGCCACCAATAATACACAAGCACAACGCACCATATCGAGCCTGTATATGAATTAAGTTAATTTAGCCAATTTAAGTGATACTTGATATTAGAGATTCACTAAATATTCTATGAGAAAAATCACTGCTATATTGCAGTAATTATTTACAAAACAGTAATTAGATACTATAGTAATTTAATACTAAACTATTAAATTACAAAAATTCAGCAATTTTCAAGCATAGTTTGTACAAAAGATACGTTAGAAGATTTTCCAAATCTACAATTATGTTCAGCTATGTGCGTGACAGAATTAACTCAAGGTTCTTTAAAGAGCTATAAGCCTGCATGGTTAAACATTATTTAAGGGTAAATAATGAATTTTGTAAATGAATAATGCTTAATAGTACATAATTAAATTTGATATTAAAATAAGGAATGTGAAATCAAAAATAATTAAATCTGGGATTAAAAATAAATAATATGCGAACATTCAATTTAAAGAGGTAGAAAATATTTAAGTAGAAAACAATAATTTAGTAAAGGGAATTTAAACGGTTCAAAACTTAGGAAGGGACACTACAGCGGTCTTGAGGAAGGACTTATATAACAGCTGGGTACTCATTTTCGTGATTTTAGGAATCGTGATAAACAAATGATAGCTGTAAGAAGACTAATTGACATAAAGTTCAGCTTCGTTTTTTCCAAGCTTAATAAAGCTTGGAGCGGTGTGTTAGAAACATTTTGACCCGCTGCGATTTCTTTATTCATATCTGTTGGTGTAAAACTATTTTTAAATTTTAATATGTTTAAGTAACGTAGAAATAGAAGACCTAAATACTCGGAAATAGACCGTACAAAGTATACCGTTACTTTCGTGGGAAAAGGGATTTGTTAGGATATTGCCGGCAGTTGTAATGTTGTAGGCAGCCCAACCGGGTGCCCAAACTATGTAATTTAAGTGAATAAATATTATAATTAGTAGCTATCTATTATTCAGTATATTAATAAAACAGTTTACTCTATTGTCGTATACATTGGTCCTGCGAACCGCATTAAATGAATTAATTAAGAACGTGTTATACAATTATTCGTAAAAACGCAACGCTTCAAGTGCAGAAAGAATTGAGCCAGAAATGAATACAATATGCAAGCAATTGTAAACTAGATACACTTGGATGGTCGGCTGTAGGTCAGGCACCCAAACAAATAAGTTCCTTTGAAAACTTCCTATAAACCATTTCTTTCATTCAATGTGGCATTTATATGAATGAGCGAGATAGCAATTACCATTTGTTATTCAAGTAAAGGGGTTCTATAGCTATTTCAAAGAACTAAATAAACACGTCTATTTATTTCAAATTGTAGACATTTGAAAAATAGTGCATTACTATTTTCGATTCAACAATTAAATTACATAGACGTAGGTACTACGAGGGTTGCCTTTTAAGTAGTTACAAAAACTAGGAAAGAAAACAAATTTTTTGGAACAAACTATTTTATTGTTTTTCAAAATATTCACCTTT
>JAHWXV010351512.1:0-13098 GCA_024586415.1 Phrixothrix hirtus
TATATATATATATATATATATATATATATATATATATATATAAAACAGTACTATTTTTTAAGCTTAAACTATATTAATTGCGAATCTTTTAACTACCACAAAGCTTATTGGTATTAAATATGCAGTAAATAAAATTTGGTGAAATTTGTTCTCTGAATGAAGAGATGGTTGTGGAATATGTCAAAGAAGCACTAAAAATAGTAAGGTTTTGGAAAGCTTTATTCTCGATTTTGACGTTTTATTTGAAGTTCAATTTCGCTTTCGTCTACGATCGAATTTACATCTTTTAGAAATGAAAGGTTAAAGCTGAGCTTAGATTTCCAAAGGTTGAATAATATTTTACAAAAATTTCCTTGTCTCAAAAGAAATAAAATGGTATATTGTTAATATTGACCTAAATATTCTATAAAGCGTATGTAGAACTTTCTTATGAATTAAAGAAGAAAATGGGCACTTGGTAATTATCTGCTCTGTAGCTATAAAGTTTATTTTAATATATGGTGGCCTTGTTTTTCAACGCATTCGTTGCACAAGTTTCGTCAGAAGAGAATGTTTTTGGCTGAGCACCTCTTACTCCGATGTAAATCGATGCCCCCTTATTACTTAATTAATAGCCACTCGTTGGTCTAGTACAACCATGCTGGGTACCCGCTCAATTTTATACTTATAGAGGGATGCTCTGCTTCTTTTTCATGCATAACACCTGTGCGATCTTTTTCAATCTTTCAATATATTCATAGATACTTTGTTACGACAAAACATTATTCCTGTACTGTGCTGAAAGTCTATGATGGATTGTGGCCGCTGATACACCATCTGACTACAAAAACCAGATCACTGAAAATTACCTTTTTGTAGTGCAAACAGAAGGTGGAGTAGAAATAAATTAATGGCAAGCGAGGATGATACTGATCTAGAAACATTAAATTTATGCAAAAATAATAACACGGAAACTACGCAAAGCGATACTGCGCAAAATGATAATGTTGCCAACAGAAATGCAAATACAACTTGCGTTGTAGATAATTATTGACTTATTTCCGTATTATTATTGTACTAACTTCAAACTGCATCTGAATATAGTGTAGAAGTAAAGTTATCAATCTGTTACTTAAGAGGACAATTTACAAAAACATTTTATGCATCACAATTTTTTTCGGTTGTTATTTAAGATTTCAGGCTGAATTTGGAGATCTCTTTCAACTTCCGTAGATCATTTCAAAAATTTCCTCGTAATTTAGTCATGTAACATGCACCTCGCTAAATTAATTTAAGTTCATGGTATACGCTCAAGAATTCTTCTTTATTACAATAAATAAATTATTAATAAAATCCAAATTATAACATGTACTTGTATTTTAACCTAGCCTTAAAAATGCTAACCACTAATAAGGTTAAGTAAAAACGTTTAGTGTAATATAAACAAAAATCATATACTAATCTTCAAAACAATTAAATAAATAAAAATTATTTTGCGGAAGACTCCTTTCATACAACTAGTAAAAAATTATCACCCCAATTCCATGGATTCATCAGAAGAAATTACTAGCGAAATTAAATTAAATGATTTAGTTGAAATTCAAACAGTATTTTTTATCAATATATATTACGTTGATTGTTAGTAAAAGTATGGTTGGAATTGCCCAGAGTTATTGACCGTAAGTGTATATTTTATTTGTTTTCTATCGCAAGCTGTGACGAGAGAGTGTTGCAGAGGGGGGCGCGAGTGGTAACCACACCGTGTCTGTCTTGTACCGCCTGCTGTTTTGTATGGACATTCGTTTACCTTATCTAACAAGGCAGATAAAACCCAATGTGACGTAGGCAAACGTTAATGTAATAAGCCAGTTGACCAGCTCTTAATTTTTTTTGTTCTTTTGTTTCTTAGTTAGGGGTGCCTTGTCAAAACTTTGTAGTTAAAGCATGCCGAGAAAGTCAATTATATCAAATGGGAGGTGTAACGTAAATTTGATTGTTGGGATAAATCAAATTGTGTTATCATTATCTTTTTCCTTTATTAAAGAGTGTAGTGAAAGGAATCTTGGTTCGTAAACTGAATTATTTTATAACAAAAATAACATTCATCGTATATAAATTCTTTAAAAGAATTGCAAACACTTTAATGTGTGGTATCTAATTCACAGCTGGCTTGGCAAAAAGGAAGCTTGAATATCTGACTTTGGGGTCATCGCCATCTTATTATGCAGCTGTATTAGTTAATGCAGAAAATAACGTATAAGAGAACGTATCTTTTATCTTGTTTTCTTCAATTGCGAGAAGTAATATTTTTAACTTGTTTAAAATTGCATGATAATCAATTTAAATTACAGCACCTCGCATCTTAAATTAGGATCCGATGTTTTATAATTTTTTAAAAACCTTTAATTAATATTCTTTCATTCCGCAGAGCAATATAACAAAAATTTATGATATTAAAACATTCTGTGATAAAAACATTGTAAAAGTTCTATTATATATCTTCGTTACATAATTCATTTAAAAACTCTGTATTATTTATGTATATATGCAAACGTAAATTTATTACATGTCAAGCTCATTTGTTATGCTTATAGTACTCATTAATCTTAATTATTTCCAATTTATTAAAGCGCCCATTTTCGTAACAAACATAGCTTCTTCATATATAATTACGAAAACGCCATGATCTTTAAATAATTGCTTCTGATCTATGTGGAGCGCCCAATTCCTCTGTTTTTTTCCATAATTTTACGGCAGCAGTTTATGTAAAAATTGTTTACAAAATTTGCAGTGTCAGGTAAAATATTTTGTAACATAATTCGATATATTATTTTAAAATTTTGTTAAGTAATGAATGCAAAGGTCTGGCCATCAGATTACCCCATTAGTCTATTCAGTCCTTTTTAAGGAACGTTAAAAAGTCGGTTTTTCCACTCACATTTGTTGCATTCAACATTCAACATCGGACTACTCTTTGTATATGAATTTGCAAACAAGCCCAAATTTAGGGGTGGCTTTTACTTCTTAAAATTAAACTATCACCGATATAAAAAATATGAGTCTCTTAGATTTTGCTTACATTTCCAAATTTCATAAAAATTGGAGGGGATGGTTGGGGTATCTAGCTGGTGGTGCGTACTCGAGTAGAAAATTGAAGTGACTATTAGTTATAGGCAACAAATTATGAATATAACCTATAAGGAATCCATTATCTGCGACAGATTGACCGCCAGCCTTTTACTTTTTGTCTCTTATACAGAATTCCGTATAAAATGGTCCAAGTTTGATCAGATATTATTTTATTGTAGCTGGTATACCTAAATGGTGCATTTTTTATTTCAGGTTTAGCCTTCATTGGTTTTTAGAGGACCTATAGGAAAATGATTACGCTAATTTTGAAAGTTTTGCAATTTCCCTTGAAAGTGAAATTGTGAAATTGAAACCAATCAGCATGATGCGAATTTGAACCAACTTCTGTAATTTAAAGAGCGTAAAATGATGAATCGAACTCAAACGAATCTTATTCAAGTTATAACATTTCTCTATTAAAATATATTTGACTTGAAGAACCATTAGCATGGAAATCATCTGAATCTAAGCTAGTCGTATGTAAACTTAAATCTAGATCTCAAGCGGATAAAGTCAAAAGTTAAGCACAATATTAACGTTAATCGTACTCTGATAGCACCCTTCGATGAAATGAAAGAATGCAAAACAAACAGATTTATTCCTTTCTGTTTATTTTTGAAAGATTTTGCAAATTTGTAATAGACAAAAAAGTCAATTATTTACAGCAGAAAAATAATCTAATAAATTTAACTTTGGAGAAATTTTAACAATCAGATCTCCCAAATATCATAATAAACGCATGTAATGGACATCACAGTTTAAAGTCAAGAATAGAATATTTCCATGCAATGACAACTATCTTACAGACCAAAACTATTGCTTATTCAAACGTTGGCTATAAATCCAAGAACTAAATTTGAAGTGTAAAGAGCACGGTTACTTAGAAGAGTTTTTGTACATCGACGAAAGCGTGATTCTGTATTACGTAAAACATACTAAATTTCGTGCAAGGCAAGTCAGTATGTTTAGGTTTCAAAAATTGGGCATTGTGTACTAATATCGAGTGTACGCTAAATTTTGGCATTTATATAAGGAAATATACTATCAAGAGTAAGTTTTGAAATGGAAGGGGGGTACTGTAATTTCTTTTTAGATAAAGCCTAAATTTTACCAAATTAAGAGTTGATAGTTATTCTATTTTTGTTAAGATGACGAAATATTTATCATCCTAGGAATTGTGTGCCATGACTGATGCCTAAAAAGATGAAAACGACTAACGACTCCGGCAGCAGTGCATACGGAGCAATAACTTTGGTAAGGGGGGAAGATAAGAGGAGTTGCTATCACAGCAACACTATATGACATTTTAGAGGAAGGAACATCTAAACGATGATGTCAAAATGAATAGAATGAATATAATTTAAACATATTTGCAAGTGGCATAGATCAAACCGATGAATATGTGCAAGTTATTTAACAAAATTGGCCAAGTTTCGCTTATTTGTTAGATGTGTCAGTAAAATGTTGGTTGTCAATGAAGAAACTGAATGTTAAAGATGAAGGGATAGCAGCTGTTTAGTTTTTCGACGATAACATTTTCAAGATTGCTGTAACAAAGACTATCCCCATTTCATAGGGTGATGTTCGATTTGATGGTATGAATCGCTGTTCGGAATATAATGTAACCGATAAATGTAGAAAATATTGCAATTTTATTTGCCAAAATGGCACAATGTACACTTCTAAATTCGTAATGCATATGTTAAATGAGAGTCTTACAAAAAACATTTTCACTTATAATAAACTTCATACAACTGGGTTAGCTTTAAGGTTCTTTCTATTAGATTGTAACGTGTGTTCCAAAAGTCAACCCTTGCCATGACTTTGACAAGGTAAGCCTTTTCTTATTTCGCACATATTAAAATTAAAATCTCAAAATAACTAACCAACAAATGTAATTTTTATTAGTTGTCACTGATTATTACAGTTTATACAGGAACAAAAGATATTTATTGTGGAAGGTTATTTCCATAATGGCCGACGAATGTGTGAACATTTTCAGGTTTAATAAATAAAAAAATACAAATTTGGCAGTAATTTGTAATAGTCAGTGACAACTAATAAAAATTGCATTTGTTGGTTATATGTTTTAACGTTTCAATTTTAATACGTGTGTGAAATAAGAAAAACCTATGTTGTCAAGAATTCATTCCAAAACTTCTGCAACACACGTTACATGGTTTCCGTTTTAATCGCATTTGAAACTGCTAATATTATTGACATTCAATTATGTATATTGGGCTGCCTATTAAATCTAATATTACATACCTTTCCCTTAAGGGGTTACCCTAGTAATATGTAATAATTAACATTTTCAAACACAATTTAAAAAGACAAATTTATAACAGTTTCATAATAGATAGAATTTTTGAGGAAACTTCTTGACTAGTCTTTCAAATTAATTAGATGAAGGTAATTTTGAAAAGAACGTTTTTAAAGCATTTTTTAGAACATTTTTTGAGCTAATTAATTTGAAAGTCTAGTCCAGAGATTTCCCCAAGGCTTCCATCTATTATGATGCTGCTATGAACTCCTCTTTTTAAAATTGTATTTAAAACTGTTAATACGGATATTTAATAATTGTATGGTGGGTTGTATATACTACTAGGGTCAACCTTAATGCAGATTTATTGAGAACCCTTAGATTGCTCTGAGGAACTACGTCAAAATAAAGCAATTACGTTTAGTTATTCCAAATTACATCATTCGAAATTCACATTCACAAAGATTTTCATATTTCAAAGTGAGGCTAGGTGCTTTATTGTAGGTTTTTAATATTAATATTTGTTATTACTTATACAGTATCAGTTAAAAAAGAAACGGTTTTCGAACATGAAATTCTTCACCATATGAATAAGATTACAAGAACGTTATAGCATTTCATGTTGTCGTAATTGACCGTATCTAAGATTTACTTTTAAGATTAATTTTATTTGAATACAAATAGGGGTAGTAGAATATTTGTATAACGAAATAAATAAAACGGAAAGGATCAAAGTAAGTAACAGAGTTAAAGTAAAACTTAACAACCAACAGAAGTGCGCAATGTAGCTACATTTAAAGTATCAAATTAATTAATAAATAATTAATTAATATCTAATGCTAGGTTTCTTGTGCCATCTAAAATACATATCTTGGTTGTTTACAGCTAATATATTTCATTTTCTATAGATTTCATGTCTCTGGTGTATTTCTATCGACCTTTGTCGCAATATTTCACCACTTTTGTGTAAATCTACCAGACAGAACTGTTCAACAATAAATTTATTAATTAAGTGGGGAGCAAACATTTAAATCCTGACGTTCAAATTTCAATAGCTAGTTTTATACAGTTTCTAAGAACTCTCAATTATTTGCAATTTTGCAATACTGAACCCACTGCACTTTTAGAGAAACAAACAATTAATCAATTTTTACAGAGAAAAAGATGATCGCAAAATTAATGTCTAACTTCCTCATCTTATTTCTTAATTTGCCACATATTTGATTAGACAGGACGTTTGCTCTTCAATTACTAATACATTATATACAGGGTATATAAAAAAAAACGTACTTTTAATGTATAGTTTTCGATTAATAAATTTTGAAAATCGAAATTATGTAACTTAATATAAATAAAATTCTGTTTGCTAATAAATTGAAATAACGAATCACGCGCACTGCAGCTAAAATTATTGCAATCGTTGGAATAACATATATGTTACACATAGTTTACTAATATTTTGTGTATGGTTTTAACAATGTATGTATTTACGTTGTTTGATATCAGGTATCGATGGTACAATTTTCATATCGAATTTTGGCGAACTAGAAAATTCAACTTAAGTTTTCAATAATCTCAGATTTTCCTAAAATAAGAAATTTTATGTTTTATTTGAAACTGTTGGGCGATTTCAATGGTAAAAAATGGGAATTTCCAATTAAAACAAATGTAAAAACAAATGAAATATTGAATGAGTAAGTTAATTTGTTAATCATCCTCCTATGATGCATGAATTTTGGATGTCAAAAACCCAGTTTTACATTATTTATCCAACTGTAAATGCCATTTAATTAAAATTATTAGATCGGCAATGTTTTAATTTTAAAATTTAACTCTGATTTAGCCTGCTTGCCAGGGAATATTGTGATACAAGAACAATATCATTACATACCATTTCATATAGAGGATATACGTACTTAGTTAAATTTTGATATATCTGCTGTAAATTAACAAATCCTTTAAAAACATAACATAAACAATTATGCAGTTGTTAAACACCGTTACTGTTAAAATAAATACATACGTGAAACTTAATTTTAGTTAAAGCTTATGTTGGTTTAATTTCAATTTTATTTTCTATTTAACTAAATAATCTATTTAATTTACATTTTATACAAACTTTTGTATCTCAATATTCATTAAGACGTTTTAACGATACCGGTTAAATTTTCGGTTGATTACTAAGCAAATCACGCATGTAAAAGTATTCTAATTTAACAGAATAGGATATTACTACAATAATAAATTTAAACAAACAGATTTATGAGTAAATTTATTATAAGAACATGTTTAGGGTGATTATAACACCGTTTCATTACTTTGTAAGCGCGTCTGAAAATCGCACGACTTTGGCCGTTCATTTAAAAACACCCAGTATATACTTCCACGTAGTATTAACAAAATTCAATTGGTAAAGTACCAATATTAGTTTTACGTCAAAATCGCTTTGTAAATCCATAAATAATATAATTTCATTTTACTAACAATTATTAAAAGCGCAAGAAATCCAAAGTTTCGTTTTATAAAAATTAGGAGCATTCCTTTCTTAAAAACACTTATTCAACAATTCCAGCATGAAGGCCGTCAAGTTTAAAAATATACATTACTTCCTCTCGTCTTCTCCCTTTCAATTTCAAGGAGAAATATTTCACGTCAAGAGTAGAGCTCGTAACGCAAACAAGTAAAGCTGCGTTTGTTTGTAGTGCGCGTTTTGACGATATTCAAAAGTATAGTTGAGAAGTACCCGTATGTCGAATTAAGGGATTAAGTTAGTATCAGCTTGATCTATTTCCGCCTAGGACGAATTTCTAGGAAAGGGTTGATTCCAACTCCCTGTCAATTTGGAACCCAAGGGGTTAAATCTGACAAGGTTATATTGTAAATACGATTAAGCGAATATCCGAGGCCGCCGTCTGTAACCTCCGATTCCTCCGGGGATTTCGTAATCACCAAGTAAGTGATAAATTCCGGTTTTAACTTTCGTCCATCTCCACCCCTCTCGTTAAATAATTCCGGCTGGGGCAAATCAGCCGATCATGTAGAACTACCAAACAACCCTGTTAAGACTGTAATTAAAAGAATGGCGTTTGTGGATTTTTAATACATGGGGTTATTACGGCCAACTTCTTTTGTTTATTTTAGATTTATTTAATTTTTAGTAACATAAGGGCCCCTTGATTTAGAAATAGAATAACATATAATTTATTAATTGTATGTCCTGCATTTTAAGTTTTATTATATTCAATTTTTAAGTACAGATCTTATTTTATTACATGTAGACCCGTCGTGATAACCTATACTTTCTTTCAGGAACTAGTTATCATTTTTTAGCAATTAATTAGTTTAGGTAATCCGTTGTAATTCTACCTGATCGAGGATGAAACCCAGCGACGTGCACAGAAAGAACTAAGTTACTGTAATTACATATTAAAACGTAACCTTAGGTATAAAGAATTTGGAAATCGGTTTCTTTGTCTTCCGGTGTTTATGACAACAACATCTCGAACTATCAATTATCCGTTATTGATTGTTAAAGACAAAGTGGCGCCCTTAATTATTGACTTTTGAACATCTATGCAAAATCCATGAGTGCTAACTTCCTTAAACTTAACGCAATCGTAGGACCTACCCCATTTTCCACTGTGGTGGCCGGAGCAAATCAGTTTATTCAGAGAATTACCAATTTTAACAACCTCAGGGGCGTCGGACCAGTTTAGGAACGTTATAACTTGCTATTTGATATGATTTAAAATCAACAAAAATCTGGTGTAAGACAACACATCTTACTCTTACGTATTTTAAAATTAACGCAAAATAGTTACTACATTTTTATAAATATACACTAAAGTTTTATAACTAAATTTTAAAGTAAGAACACAAATAACTTATCCATTTAAACAAAAACTTAATCTACACAAATTATTATATATATAATGTATATAATTACAACGATTACCCATATATTATAGAACAGGCAATACGCTGCTTAACTCCAGACATTTTTTCCAATCACTAGCCAAACAACTTTTTCCAGAGAAATCGAAGAGTTCGCGTAAAAGGGCATGAAATGCACAAGAAGAAGAGTAAATTTTAAAAAAGTTGTTATAGTCGTTTTCAAGAAAATCGCAAAAAATTAAAAAAACTGTTTACCGTCGCTTGCTAAGAGTGTAGCAAATTTAAATATAAAATTTCATTTTTCAACGATGTTTAGTTTCTGAGATATGTTGTTCACAATTAATACCGTAGGTACTTCTGGTTTAGTTTATATAAAACAGAATTAAATAGCTAAGAAATATACTAAGTTTAAAAAAGCTTGTAAGTGTCCATTTCAATAAATTCGTGAAAAACCAAAAATTCAGGAAATATCTAAAATTAAGTACAGGTGGCCCTCGACGGTTCCATTTGCGTCGATTCACACTAGCTCTGTATGCTTCCAGCCGGGGAAGTCCCGGAATATCCCGTGGCTCGTAAGCAATTATGCGTTGATATTTCGCATGGTGATATCATGTCACCCTTAGACCTGCAGCATTCCAGTGATATCGTGTTTTCTGAGCTGCTACAACGCACGTATGCATATTTATTAAACGGCAGTGCTTTACTTTTTATTTTTTACTTTTTATATTTTACGTACATTATTAGTATATTATGCCTAGCAAAAGAAGTGTGGAAAAGTTACCCGATCGAGTTACTATAAAGGAACGCAGCTCAATTACACTTGAAAAAAGATGGAAGTAATTCGTCGAATGGAAACGTGCCAATGTTTGCAAAATTTTGAACTTAGCGCCATCGACTATCACTACAATATTGAAAAATGCACCTAAGATCAAAGAGTCTGCACAACAGTGTACGGTGATAACTGCCACGTAAGTAAGTTATACTATATGTAAACTTTTGGAAAAAATGGAAGCATTATTAACGTTATGGATAGACGATTTAAATCAGAAAAACACATTTCAAACTCAGGCTGTTGTACCTGAGAAAAGCAAAGACAATTTTTGAAGATCTTGAAATGACAGAAGGAGGCGAAGAAACATTTCTAGGAGGTAAATGATGGTTTATGAGATTTAAAATCTAAAGTAAGTGCCGTAGTATCAAATTGGTGAGACGACAAGTTCAGATGCTGCGGCAGCGGCTGATTTTCCAAAAGAATTTCAAGACTGTGTAGAACAAGGTAATTATCCTCCTGATCTCATTTTTAATGTTGATGAAACCGGGCTTTATTGGAAAAAATTACTATCACGCACCTTCATTGCCCAATAAGAACGTTGCGCTTCGGGTTTTAAAGTTGCGAAAGATAGAGTCACTTTTTGTTGGGATCTAATGTTTCCGGGACTTTGAAGCTTAAACTAATGTTGGTGTACCATTCGCAAACACTACGTGCTTTTAAGAGCCTAAACGAAGAGATGTTGCCAGTCTATTGGAAATGGAACAAGAAAGCTTGGGTCACACAAGCTATTTTTAAAGATTGGTATACAAATTATTTTTGTCCAACCGTGCTTCGATTTTGTAGAGAAAATGATTTACAACCCAAGGAAATTCTACTCTTGGACAATGGCTCTGGACATCCTCAAAATCTTACAGGAGAAACAACACCATTGGATGTCAAGGTAATTTATATGCTCCTGAATACAACATCACTTTTGCAACCAATTGATCAGGGTGTTATTGCAACTTTTTTAAATTCTATTATCTCCGCACCACCTTTATGGAAATGGTGAGAGTTTTAGACTCAACAGAAGAAACAATTAAAGATTATTGGCGGTCTTAATGAGAGTCTGAAAAACATTTACAACATCAAGGCAGCTTGGAATGAAGTGTCAGCAAAATGTTTAAATGGAGTGTGATGTAAACTTCTACCAAAATTTATTGCCTATTTCGATTAATTAGAGCATGTGGAGAATGTTGTTGAAGACGTTAGCAGGCATGCGCGAGAAGTAGAATTAGACAATGTGACAGCTGAAGATGTGATAGAAGTTTTAGAGGGCCACGGTCAGCCGCTCTCCAATGAAGAGTTAGCCAACGAATTAAGTTTTCAACCTTCAGATGAGGCGAAAGAAACCGTAGAACCTCTAAAAGTTGATCTGGAACGTATTCTTTCAACCATAGAAACTATGATTGATGAACTTTGTGAGATAGACCACGATTGGGAACGAAGTTCAAACTGAGCGTTATCGCATCAATTCGACCATATTCTGAACTTTTTAAAGAAAGAAGAAGAACACCTAAACAGTTGACACTCGTTACTTTTTTCAAAAATGAAATTGGGTTCAATGTACGCAGATTCGGTATACGCCGGTGTTTTCAGAAACGCATCCCCATCGTAAACCGAGGGCCACCTGTAGTAGGTCTAGATACCTTAAAAGAAAATCCCGAAGAAAGTACTCGTGGTTTATCTGGTCAAATGGGATTTTCAAAAGATGTAGCAACTTTTGCGTTCCTATCACCTTCAAAGTCTACAAGAAGTTTTATCAGCAGATCCCGAATTGCAAAATCATTCAAAAAAGAAGGGTTGAAGATATTTGCTTTCGTAGCAAAAATTCTGTTCACCAATACAACGAACATGTGTATGCAGATGAAAATCCACATGCCATCAGACTATGTCATTTTCAGCATGAGTTTCGAATTAATGTATGGGCAGGATTAATCGGCCAATATCTCGTAGGTCCTGTTATTTTACTTCCTAGGCTGAATAGTGAAACGTACTTAAATTTTCTTCAGGATGCATTACCTAGTTTATTAAAGGATTTGCCATTACCTCTTAGAGATGCCCGGTGGTTTTCACATGATGGAGCACCCCTAATTTTACATTGATTGTACAGTTTCTCAATAAATGGATTGGCAGAGGAGCTGACGCCCTGGTAAAATGGCCGCCTTGATCACTAGATTTAAGTATTTGTGACCCGTTTTTGTGGGGAATACTTAAGAATAGGGTGTATTCAAATCCTGTAAATACAGAACATGAACTTTGGGCTAGGATTCAAAGCACTGCAGATACAATTAAAAATAATCCGCGTATGTTGCAGAAAGTACAGATACATTTCTTGCGTAGGACCAATCTATGCATTCAAAATTTTGTACAATTCAAGACTAATTATTACTAATAAACTTTGTATTACATGTTTACTATTTTTATAAGCAAAATTAATTTTATTTTTACAACTTTCATACCTTGTACCGATTTATAGAGACGATTTTGGATATAGGTAAGTTTTTATCCCAGAAATCTGCAGTTAAGCGATGTTCAATCTTTTGGAGAGACTCTGTATATCGAAAACACTTGAATGTGAGATATTGACAGTGAAAGTCATGTAACGGTTATTTCTTTACTATTACTGTATTTGTCAAAGTTTTGGTAAGTTTTGCGCCTGCATAAATATGAGTGAATTAAATAACATTTTAACATTAAACAGAACATAAACAAGAAAACATAACTTGGAAATAGAACAAAAAGCGTATTATTCCATAACGAACTGTTTATAAGGGAGGTACAATAAAAGATAAGGGCTTAGAATAAAGCAATTCTATACACAAAAAAGCAGCACAAGTGTATAAACAAATAACAAGCTATTCCTATTTTTAATATGGTATACAAGACAAAGACCATGAAATTAGAACTATTTCAGAAGGCTTAAAGGTTTATTTGTTTTTCCTACCTTCTTTTACTGAATTTCTCTTATTATATGGATATATATATATATATATATATATATATATATATATATATATAT
>JAHWXV010351526.1:0-14154 GCA_024586415.1 Phrixothrix hirtus
AAAAGAGAGAGAGAGAGAGAGAGAGAGAGAGAGAGAGAGAGAGAGAGGCGAAATAGTGCTCCTCTACTTCTACAAAATAAATGAAGCAATTCTATACTAACTGGCTATATCCTAATTATATTTTGTGAAAACTTTTCTATTTAAACCCTAAAGTTCTGACATTCTCAAGTCCCTCGATTTCTTCAAATGCCATTTGGTATCAAAAACGCCCCAGCACCTTTTCCAAATCTAATAGTTCAAGCAACGCCCAGTCCATGAGCTAGTCATGTTATATGATAATGGCATCAAGGGGTAGTTCTAGAATTCAGAGAAACACCTGCAGGCTCTTCACCAGGTCTTAAAGCGATCTTTGTAGCCGAAAAATTCTACTTGTGAAAATAGTGAGAACCGGGATGCATTCAGCCAGTCTAGTAAAGAGGACTTTAATGTAACCATAAACTCTAGACTGAAATGAATTAATAAGGAGCAACCAATTTGAACACCGCTTGGGCAAACTGAAATAATCCTTGATAAAGCAATAGCTCAACAACATTTAGAAGAAAACAAATTCCGCGAAAAGTTTTAATTTTAAACCTAATGTTTCCTACGGTTCCACCCAATTCAGTGTAATAAAGTTTGGTATCAAGAACGCTCCAGAAACTTTCCAAAAATTGGTGATCCATAAAGTCATCCTGTATTTTTAAAATGTAGATCTTGAATCTAACTTGAGAGTTTCAAAAATTTAATGGCATTCGGCCTGTGCTTTAATTAAAAACTTTTGATACCGTTAGCTCGTTAAATAATGAACACACATAATTGTGCATTGTTAGTTTCTGTGGAAAACTGCATTTTACCCAACGTTGTTAAATTAATCCAAGGGGAACGACAAGTATAGAATCCTAGATAACACCGTCAATCAATCATTTGGCCTAATTATACTACCAAATCTGTTCGAATTATCTGGTAAAACACCATATACCCGTGAAATGGGATTTCGCACCTTCATTTTCTTTTAAACTAATTTAAATTGTTAAACCCCCAAAGTACAAGCTAGAAAAGTTGTTTTGTATTATTTAATGCAAAAAAACCCCAACTCCATTACATACATTGAATTTTCATAAAATAATGACACAATTTCGTTAGCGTAATCGTTGTATATATAGTTCAGTTATTTTAGCATCAATAAGATCAAATTAAACGGACTATTGCGGGATATAATTAAATTGTCATAGAGCGAAATCAAGTTCACCACAACATATTTAATGAAGGATGAAATAATTTTCTGTCCTATTTAACGTAATTTTATGATATAATTTAATCCTAAATTCATCTATTATGAATTATTTGATGTACCAGTACATTTATTTGTCTATTATTGTTTCTATAATCTAAAACAATAGACGCTCACTGTATTTTACTGGTTTTCAATGTAGCGCTCGCGGCAATTTACAAAAACATTACAACGAAAACTTGTTTAGCCTCATATTAAACCAAATGCAAAAGTAAACTCTAACTGAACGATGTGCGTTATCTCTATACAAGGTTTGTATCGGACATATACAGTGTAGTCCAATTCCTATAAGATTAAATAGCTAACTTTATTACTAATGGAGGTGGAGCAAGACGAATGAACAGTTGTGATCCCTTTTTACACAGCTGTCGTCTTTGGTTTTTTCGTCAGAAGCAAAAAGTTAAAATGGTCGATTCCCTTCAAAATTGGACCACACTATACATAATTTTTGCTATGAAGAGAGTGAAAATCACAGAACTTCTAAAAAATTCCCTTGAAGCCTCAGAAGTTTCGACGAACCTCAATTTTCACTTCTTTCTTGTTTCCATACTAGCAATTCTATTTTTGTAATCAAGACTCGTGATGCCCCACGATAACATACTTATCAATTACCAAGCTTAACGATCATTCCTCGATTGTACTGAAGGTAGCCTACAAAGCTTTCTGATGTACCTTAATAGGTTCCTGTCATTAATATCTGCGGCGGCAACTTTCTACTTGAGATGGAATTCAATCACCACAGTGTCCAGAGCCCACCTACTTTGCGCAATCCAGGTTACTGCCATTTCACAAATTTACCAACCGAAGCCGCCTGCTATATAAAGCACATTCGGTACCTACAGCGAGTCTTGTATCAAATACAATGTATTCGAACCCCTTTGTGATGAAAAGAATCCTCCTAAAAATGCAATATTATTGATAGTTCCGCAACTGGTTATCACTAAATTTTTTCTGGTTAGTTATAACGGTACTATTTGTACCTAAAACAATAGAGACAGTAATACAGTTGTACTTACACTTAACCGCTCACAATATTTTAAATTATTAGTTTAATAACTCACAACGACGCAGTATTCGCAGCGTTAAGCAGCAGCAATTGTTAAATTAATGAAATGAGGTAAAAGATATATTGATTCATTACTCATATACGATAAACGTCATGAATCATTAACGTTATGCCAAAGATAAGTGGAAGGTTTGGATAAACTAAACGAGTTCCCTTCAAGATAGGTAATCAAATTTTCTCCCACGTCTGCACTATAGCATAATCATCCTATTATCCACACTAATTTTTACATTCTGCGCCGTATACCAGATATACATCGGAGTTACACAATCTTAATACAACCGACTGTTTGCCTGATAACCCAAGGTTAAGCGATTTGTATGCTTTTACCTTATACTATTATTTCTTTCGTAGCTTTAATCAAAACGCACAAAAACTTATACCTCAATTTACATAATTTTGATATTCTGTGTTTATCTTACGCTAAAAATAATTTAATTTTAACGAACCACGAAGAAGTGCGACAGTTTTACATTCTACGCAATATTTATTTAATACCTTGATTTCAAGTTAATTGAACTTGTGATAATGAATTTAATGAGTTGCAAAAATGAAATAACAAAATTTGAAACGTAAATTAAAAATGTTTTGAATATTGACTTAATTTGACATATACAGGGTAGTTCCAAACGGAACACATGATAGTCCAAATTTTAACATAAAAATCCTCTAAATCCCCTTAAAATTAATTACTCCTGTTCATCTATATATCGGAAACGATTCCAAGGTACACCGTTGAAACCATTAATAGATATGCTACAACAATTCGCCTTCTTGTTCTTCCTTGTTTTCATTGATTTTGAATTTCCATACTTAGTTTCCAGTTGTTTTTATTGATGTTTCCACGACATCTTGTTATTTTTGAATTGATCCCAGATACCTAAACGGCGTTGTTGCCATCACCAGCGAATTTTGTGTAAATTCTAATGAGTAAAACTGATCATTCTGGGATTCCTTCGCGTCTTTCACGAAGGTATCGCCGAAGTTTTCCAAATTTCCAAATATTAGGTGTGGCTATGATATTATAGCACCACTCCAGGTTTACTACTGATATTGTTTACGTTGCGAAACTCGTTCATTCTCCTCTAAAAACTTTATGATCCTTAAGTTGGGTATTGTTTTTATCAGTTTGAGCAATCCATTAGATAGGCTTATAAACAACCTACTATTTTCCCTAGAATTACAATAATTATCTCAGGGCCCTAGTTACTTTCTCTTACCAATATGAAATATAGCATAGAGAAAGTATTGTTTTCGTCCAAAATCTTCGATGTTAAAATTTTAGTGGAAATACACGTTTTAGGGTCCCCTGAATCGGAAAATCATGTTTTTAAAAATTGGTTTGTGTGTGTGTGTGTGTGTGCGTCTGTGTGTGTGCTGTGAACAGGATATCTCAAAAACAAAAAGTGGTAGGTAAACAAAATTTTGTATATAGGTTTCTTTATACCGTGGCACGTGACAGAAACAATTTTACTAAAATCAGATAACCGGAAGTGCCATTTTGCTTTTGTCATTTTTTGATTTTTCGCGATTTTTTTAAATTTCCTATATTTCCTATACATTTAATGCTATTTCATAAAATCTAGGTGGTTTCTTCCAAAATTTTCCGTAACTTGAGTAACCGGAAGTAGTTTCTCCGTTAACTCTGAATAAAACAACTATGAAACTAAAAGTCCTAAATAAATGAAAATTTATATTTGTGGTCGCAATTATCTTAGCATGCTAAATCAAAAATTTTGTTAAAATCGACTAACCGGAAGTACTTTCACCGTTAACTCTGCATAAAATAACTATGGAACTAAAAGCTCTAACTAAATGAAAATTTATATTTGAAGTCAGAATCACCTTTATATGCAAAATCAAAAATTTGGTTAAAATCAAATAACCGGAAGTACCACTTTATTTCTGTCATTTTTAGATATTTTCCGATTTCTTCATTTTCACGGTTTTCTTGAAATCGGTTGTAACGATTTTTATTAAACTGAGTATATGTGTTAGTTACTTAATTTAGTTATATATTAACCAAGGAGTTTCGCTAATAAATTTTTGAAAATCGAGTAACCGGAAGTACTTGGGTATTAGTTGTGAACAACATATCTCAAACACAAATCATCATATGAAAATTAAAAACTATATTTAAATTTTCTATCTTTCGTACATAACGACAACAATTTAGTTAAAATCAAATGACCGGAAGTGCCACTATATTCTTGCGATGTTTAAGTTTTTTGCGATTTTCTCCAAAACGATTATAACATTTTTTTTGAAACTTGCTGCAATTTTTATGCCTTTAATATCCTTTTACGCGAACTTGGAGGTTTTCCTGAAAAAATGCGATGCAACGAGTTATCAGAGATAATCTCTGGAGTTAAGCAGAGTTTTGCGTGTCCAGACTTGGACGAGTGACCATTACTATTAGCGTTCACAAAATAAACGTAAATAATATTTGAATCATGTGGATATTTACATATTTGTATATCTATGTACGTAAGAGAAAGTCGTGCGTTGTCTCACACTGGATTTTATAAAAATAGTGATAAATAAATATACGGGTACATAAATCTTTTTGTAGGCCTTAGAGGTGTAAACATATAATTCTAGAAAGTTGCTATTCCACCAGATAAACCTTACGTCTCATAGTTAGCGTTAAGTGTGAATGTTGTAGAGGAAGGTTAACATAACGCCTATACACCATAAGTACCGCAATGATTTCGATCATGTGTCAATTGCACACGTTTTTCCACGGAAGTTGCGCATATATCATGTGACGTGAAAGCTCTACATTGTCTCATTGGAAATAATTATTGCCACATTTCTCGCTTCCATCGTCATGGTATACGAATCAAATACGCAGCTTCATCATTTTCGTAGGTCACTACGAACGTTTTGCGATGGTCTATAGTTTTGCAGATTTCTAAGTATTTCCTGTTACATATACTTCAGCATACGCGCACTTTTTATCTGGTATCTCTGCACAGGCACGATCTCAAACTTCAACCTGATCGTCATCGACACTCTTTCAACTATTTTTTTAACAAAGGAAAATAAGTCGAAGTTACAGCGAGAAAAATCCGGAGAGTAGGGAGGAGTTCAAGGAATACTAGTCCCAAATTCTTCAAAAAATCAAATATTGCTTGGGCCCGATGTTCGGGAGCCATGTATTTGATCGAGAATTATTTTGCTCTTCTAACACAAGCCGTTCCACAATTTTCCATTTGTCAAAAATTACGGCTATCATTTTCTTCTCTATCGAAGTAGATTGCTTAACTATGGTTGAGGTACCTTCATCTTCAAAAAGTCATGGCTTACTATGGGGAACATCGAAATAATAATGCTCGGTTTCATCACCTGTGGCAATAGAATTTATTTGTTTAAATTGTACATTCAATGATTTTGTACATATCCCGGCATTTTCGTACTTTACACTTTCAACTCAGAATATACGACTCAATCTGTATGTAGGTTATGCAACGATGTTCATTTATCAACTTTCCCACAGCTACCGTGTTTTACGCTGTCACGGCATCAGATGTTCTTCCTAACCGTGAATAATTGTCAAGATTAAATTGTTCCCGCTAAAACTATTTGGACGAGGTGGACAAAGAAAAAACGATTATTAACTCCGGATTTTTCAACTAAACTCAGGTATTATATATTATATATCTGAGTTGACGACAAGTTTATCTGCACGACACTCGTTTCGTTTACATCACGATATTGACCATAGTGATCCGGTTCCATCTGCGCATGCCATCTAAAGTTGGGTAAAGAACTTTAAAAACAAAGTTTGCTTTAAAAAGGAAGTAAGAACAGCGTTTTAGTGTTGCCCTAAACCTTCTGCTTGATATTACTGTCTTGCACACCACGTCTAGTTTCTGCCAATTGTCGGCTATGGGCATTAAAAGAATGTGACAATCCCTAATCTAACAATGAGCAATGGAGTAAATTTTATCTGCGGGTAAATAAAGCAAACAAAATTTCCGATACTCATACCACCAAGGTCAACGTCTCGTATTTCGAAAACTTCGTTCGGCATTATTGGTCCTTCCGTGTATGAACACGGGTAATAATGTTATTTCAGTAAACGGAAAACGTTATACAAATATGATCAATGCATTTTTGGTATGCCAGATTACCAAACATTCAAAGATCAACACATTTTTCCCACCAAGATGGAGCGACTGACATATTGTTTATCAATAAATTCGCCGTCTGTGTAGCAAATTAAACCGTAATTTGGGAAATTACTATATGTCACTCGGAAATTAGTCAAAAGTGCACCGTAAGGTTATGTTATTAGCAATTATCTTGGACAAATTTCGATGAAATAGATCTGCTCACAATTACTAGGGGGCACCAAATTTTAATGCTCTTGACTTAATTATCACTGTAAGTATTATGCAGTAAGACGTTGCTAGTGGCATGACTCAAGGTAGAAAGCACAATCCATTGCCGTATATCTGCGAGTGGGTTAGCCATTCGATTGTGAATGAGGCAAATATGCCAACGCTATTTGGAAAAATGGAGTAGACTACGGACCCTAGATAGAAATTGTTTCCCCCTGATACTCGTTGACCATTATTGGTAGACAGAGGCCTAACACGACTGTCTTTCCGTGTAACACTACCCGAATCATGAGAGAAGGCCTACTTGACTGGGAAACTCCGCTAGCCATTTAGTTCTCCAATTACTCGTCTAGTGGAATCCCCGAAAGAAGCCCTACATGGTAAAACGAGGCAACTGGTCTAGCGTGTACAGTATCCCCTTCAAACTAGCTATAATCGAATGAAGTTGTAAATTATACCCTGGCGACAGTTTATTTATTGGATCTCCCCTCGTTTCTAAAGCAACAACCCTCAAACAACTGACCTTGATATTTCTTTCTAAGGTAATTAGATCACGCTCAAGCAAGTTTACACCTCTCCAAACCACTCCTTCCCCGCACGAGCTATCCGCTCTAATTCTCCCTTAGAGTTCTGTTATGTTCAGTTTAGAGCAAGTTTTTGTGTAGTGAAACGCAATTTCAGTCGTGTAATGTTGGCAAATCCTGATCTAGTATTTATAAGTCTAATTCTACAATTTCCATATTTCATGAGTGATTTTGTTTCTGGGATATTATACTGAGTGGTTATTTATCAATTGGGACACGGGATAGCTTCAATATTAATGTAAAATAGAAGGGTGGTATAATTTTCCGCTACACAACTGCAGCTACTTGGTAATTGAACACCCTGTATCCAGAAAAATTCATGTTTATGATAAGAGAGCCCTGTAGTTCAATTTTTTTTTGTTTAAAGTCTCGTTCTGTGTTAAACGATTGTAAATTAACAATCAAGTGGGTCGACCTTTAGGGTGACTCTTGTATTTTGACAGGAGCGTTTCTCCAGACCGAAATTAATTTTCGCCTATATATTTATAGAAGTATACATCATTTTTACAGTTCACTGCTTTATTCGTACCCACTTAAAGCTGTTTTTCAATACACCTCACTAATGAAAAATTCAATTTAGGTCTTCTAGGATACTCATGAGTTTTTGTACAAGTTTTTTTTTCCAGTGTGAAATGGATTTTTGCCTACTTATAGAGGTATACATCATTTTTACAGTTTACTGCTTTATTCGTCAAGAAATTGTTATAACACGTCTTTTCAACATTTACTTCAACACATTTCAAAGAAAGCATCTCTTTCGAGACAGCCCTAATGAAATGCTAGATATCTTTTCGTTCATTAGGTTCATGACCAACACCTGGGCTGGTACTTCCTTTTTGATTACTTGAAATACTGATTTTTAATTTTAATTGTACGTATTTTTCGGTATTCCCTCCACATTGTACGTACTAATATATCAGTCAGTGAACTCTCATGTTATTTTTAAACTTCTTACTTTTTCTTTTTTAACGCTTAGTATAAACTACCTGCAACTTTTGAGTACAAATCCTCATACGTTTAATAAAAATATATATATTCGAGTCCATTTCGACTAGCTTCTTTCCAGTTAAATCTTCTCTAATTGTGATTGCTTTAAGGTATGTTATGACTCTCAATCCCTTTTCTTCTGATATCCGAAAGATGTCAAATGGAGTTTGAAAATGTCCTAGAATCCTTTAGAAAGACTTGAAACTTTAGTTATTTTGGTGTGCCTGTTACGTAATTTATTTCGAGTTACATTTTTATTACACGTCAATAAAAAAAAATTATTGTTGTTCAGGGCAGTGTTGACGTTTAGGAATATTAATGATTGAATGTGTAAAATGTCTTGATGTGGAATCACTTGAAAAGGTGTCGGTTGTTTTTACTGATCTCCCGATTTCCATATTTTAACCTTTTCTTCGTTCGACTACTTACAGTATAAAAAGGAAAATATTTCTTCAATGAAATTGCAATTGGAAATAAAGCACAAATATTGTCTCGTCGAGCATTCAACCACGGCCAACTAGCTGCAGTGTAGAAAATGTCGTGGATCATCAGTAACATACGCGGTTGAACACTGTATTGTTGCTCAAAATCGGGAAATTGGGGCATCACTATCTTTGTGTTCTGCGTCAGAATGACCAATATGATCACTTCGTATATCTAAATGGTTATAATCTTACCATATAAGTGAAGACAGAAGACTCATACTGTAGCAGTTTCAGCAATTAAGTAAGCTAAAAGAAAACTTATATCACAAGGGAGGACTTTAGGACCCCAACTATATATCATGTACTGGTAGATTGAGATAATTCGAAGAATTCGTCAGACTCAAGACCTAACGTAGACTAATAGCGACATAAATTAGTGGTGTGCAATATCAATAATTATAACACAAAGATTCATTCAAGATGACAATAACTCATTCATTGTTTCGCCCAAATCGATTAGTATGGCGGAATACTCCAGCTAAAAATGATCCGTTAGATCTTAGCAAATATAAACCACCCTGTATATATGTTTTAGCAGTGTACTGAATACATAACTGAACGTGCCCAATTAACATGCTAGTAAGATATATCAAGACAAGAATCACGCCAGATTTCCCCTAAATTTTTAAGTAAGGCATTGTAATTGTCAAATAGGCCCTAAATACTTAAATTTAATCTAAAATAAAACAAAATGTATTTATCTCCATATTTATAAAGTCCACTTGAATGTTTATTAATTACATGTAATACATAAAATAAATATCACACACAAAATAAACATTGAGTAGTAAAGCCCAACCGGTAATCTTTGAGAACCTCAAATAGAATAGAATGTTGCTCTCGGAGGGTAAGTGAAATATTTAGTCAATCGGTCTTTTCTTAAATTACTTACCACAAAATAGGAGATAGGTGTTTACGCTTAAAAATATCGTTGCAAACGCTTTCGAGTATTTGACCTTAATAAAAGTTATACAATAAATATTATAATTAGTAATTTATAGTTTGACAACTGTTACGTGATTTGAATTATTATACTTGACGTCTCAGATGAGTCAAGTTCAGTAGGTTACTACATTAATTAATTGCAATTGAATCGACACTCGAGAATTAAGTTCAATTTTACAGGAAGTCGATGATATAAGCGGGAACCAAATGATCACGAGGTAATAAAATTGACGATGCCAGCGTGAAATAAATGATCACTTACATAGTAGCTTTCGGAAGAGTTTCCAAAGTTGAGATTTGATACATAACTAGATTCTCATTATTTACATGTTAAGGACGCCTTGCTGCTTCAAAAATTCCTTTCATTTCTATAGCGGATATAAACTTCTAGAAGCAATTATTTAGAGGACGTAATTCCATTAATCGGCTATTTGATGTTCTTTTACACAATCTTCGTTACTTTTTCTTTAAATCTTTCAAAATTGAAGTAATCTCACTTGATTTAAATTGTCAACATAACGCATGTACATCAATTTGGCGCAAAAACTTGAGTACGAATCGTTTTTTCTTTCCCCTCAGCCTGAGCGCACAGCTATCAAGCAAGGTGCTTAAAGCAAAACATTTAGTTCGACCGTCAAACAAAGTCACCTTTTATTCAATGGGTTTAAATGCAACCAACGTGCACTTATGTAGCGAAACGCTTAGACACAATACAGCAGAAAAAAAGTTCTTCAAGCACCATCGAGCCGATTTAAGTATGCTCGATGCACAACACTGACCATTGTTTGAAGGTCGAACATTTTTGTGTTCGCATGCGCCGACTGAGATGGCAAGGAAGGAATTCAGATCCATACCATCTAAGGATCACAGTGGAGGTGGTTGCAGAAAGATTAATCGTTTTGATTGAACAACGATCACCTATTTATAATTATACGTTAAATAAACATCACTGCAGAGATGTTGACAGTACAGTTTTCGTTCAACCAAGTCCGCAGAAAAACCACGACCTCCTCGTCAGACTTTATGATACATACTGAATATTTTTAAAGCACGAACAGTTTTAAACAACATGTTTTGCTGTAAAGCAAAACGTTGCGCTATACAGCAAACCATTTTGTTTATACTTTAAGCTAAAATGGTTTCGCTTTGGACAAAACGTTGTGCTCTGAGCATTTTACTTGATAGGTGCGCCCAGCCTTACACAAAACAAGAGAAATTTCCGGGTTTTTCCAAGATAAAGTTTCACCCGGCTGTTTTCGGAATCGAACGTGCCGGGAGCTCAGTAAATGAAGGCTGAGAATGGTCCAGTTTCGTATTTTAAAGACTTAGATGAATTACTACCAATCGTGAATACAAACAAACGTTCTTAAGTATAAAATGCTTCGTAATCCAGGTTTGGTTTTAAAATATGAAAGCAAAGAACTTTTTGCAACTGGAATTATAAATTACATTTTTATTTACTAAATAGTTTGTAACCAAAGATACTATAACTATTAACAATTAACAAACCCATGATTTCCTTAATCAATAAATTCTTTCTCAGTTGGTCTCATACCTATTCTATTTCAGTTTTAATATGACAGTTATACTGTACGTGATTGTATTTTAAATGGTAACAAATATTGCACTTGCTAAGTGTAAATTGCCTAAAATAGTTAAATGAAACACCGAGCTTGTTTAATTGCAAAACATCAGTAGCGGCGCAATTATCAATAATGAACGAACGCTGACAGGAGGGTAGGGCGACATATAAATTTCTGGTAATAAAAAAAATTGCTAGGGCATACAGAATACTTCTTTCCTTTTTAATGAAGAATAATGTGACACCAAAATAAAAAAATTAATAATGTTAACACAATTTGAAAACAAGTTGTACCACTATAGTATTTTTTATTCATTTGTCTCAACACATTGTGTAGATCTTATACTAACCTGAATTTTTTCGATTAGCGTCAATAATGATTTTTGTATTGTCTTTACCGTTGGTTTTAGGAGGTGGTACTACTGTCTAGTCGTTTTGAATGTAATTTACGCTCTTTTACTTTTTTGTTTTGCATTTTTTATCCTCAATAAATGTAGTACCGCCCATATTTATACTTAATGCCTAAATATGAGTTTATAGACAGCAGCGCCAATATTTGCTTGTCGTTTTTTTATGGCTGGGGCTTTGGAATACAGAAATATCCTTTGCCTTTCAACATACTTGCTAGAATTTATCCGAATCTAGAGACATTCCAACCTTTCATAGGGATGTTTAACGTACCAAATATCGCATTCATCTGCGAAGAAATTCTTGTTCATTGGAAAATTGATCCGCCTGAGCGAGATTCGAACCCTCGACCTTTAGGTTTAGAGGAAAACATGCTAACCACTATTTTTACTTCTTTTTAAAAGTGACGAAAGTGCAACGCTCGCATACATTAATACTTCTTAAATAACATTTATAACCATTCCTGAACCCTATGCAAAAATTAAATATAACACAATTAAATATAAACGGAAGAAAGTTTCAATAATAGAATAGGGACAGTAAAGAAGACAGAATGCTACATCTGATAAATACTTCTTAACAACTGTAATTTTTATGTTCCCTCAAGGAGTCATGAATGCGAAATGTGCATGAAACTAAGAAACTATGGCGCAGTAAAACCACAAGAATGAAGTGCATTAATAAGAACTTTGTAATATTCGCTGCCTGAAAGCTCTTGCTCAAAGGTATGCGAAGTGGTCGGTAATGAAAGTGCTACACTTGTGCCCGAGGTAGTCTCTGTAATTTCAAATCGATCATTTCCGTCTTCAAGTCTCCTAGATGGAATGCTTGCGGTATCAAGTTCTTTTAAATTATTTCTGGCTGTAAATTCTGGAGTACATTCCTCTGCACATAATAATTGTTTCGTGAGGGCATTCCCAGGAGCGGAATAAACAAATTATTAAGAAAACCAATTACACGACTAAATTTTGTAATAAAAGAAATATGTTTTACGTTCTCTTACAGAAATAAAATAAATAAATGTTAATTAAGCGTACCTAAAACAACTCCTAAGAAGAGTATCTTTATGGCTCAAAAGGGAGTAACAGTATTAAATTTCTAATAAGGACCGGGACTTACAAAATTAAGCCTGCAAGTGTAGATCTTAATATATTAAATCTACCACAAAGGGATCAAAATATTTAATTTTTTTACTTTAAACTTAGATGATAAAAAGTTTTGTTCGCAAACATAACGTTATTAACGATTACCTTTTTGCATTTTAAAATTTAAAGTTACTAAAGTTTTCTAGTTTAGCAATTCAAGAATTTTTTTAAATTTACGATACAGCCCATTTAATATTCAAGCTAAATTTATATAAAACTTAATTTTAATTAATACAGTAATAAATTGATATGCATTTCAACTCAGAGGTCGAAACATTGAAAACCTTCATTTGACAATCCTAAATTTTTAATTACTACGTTAAGGTATTAAAGCAAATATTACAATATACAGATAGATTTTTGACATAGACACCTAGTTGATGAAAGTGTGTGCCCCTTCGGGTCCAACCCAGAGCCTATACTCATCACATTAAACGAATAACAGCTTGTAGTTAGCCCAGAAATATTTATTTCTGAATAAGTTTGTCTGAAGACCACCTTCTCTGAAGATGCTGACTCCATACTACCGCATAGCGCATCGGGAAGCAATAAGGATGCTTCATTTTTCCTTTATGACTACTGTTAATGAATGATAGTTGCACATACAGACAAATATAACACTTTCCCTCCCTTACTGGGCTTTTATCAAGTGCGGCATACAAAAATTACAAATTTTGACGAAAATTAATTAAATGAACTCTTCAAAAATTGTTCAGGTTCGTGCTCTAAGATTTAGATTAGGAAACATCAATTACTTGTGTGCCGGGCTAAAAACAATTAGCCTGATGGTAAAAGCAATAAATCAAATGTTGAAATATTTTCGAAAACCCAAGAATATGATTAATCTCGAAGAATTTCACATGAATATTTAATAAAAATGAATAACAATTTAGAAAAACCGAACCCAATTTTGTTTAACCAAAAATATTTAATTGTCAGTAATTTAATTTGGAAGTGATCTCAACAACAGAAGTAGGACCTAAACCAAGAAATCAAATATTAGGGTAAGTAAAATTCATAAATATAGATTAAAAACCTCTAACTAATCCAAATTAAATCATTCATAAATATAATGAATTTTTATAAAACCATCCAGAAGCTTATAAATGGATACAATACTTGTAGTCCACAAATAATTTTCTTAATCAGCCGAAAAGGCCGCTCATATGATGACCTTGCGTTATCAATTAACTATATAAAAACAGTTTCCTTATAAAAGCATATTTAAAACAAAACAAAAAATCTGGTGTGAAACAACACACGACTTTCTCTTACGCACATAGATATGCTAATAGTACCCAAAAATGATTAAATTATTGCCTACGTTTATTTTGGA
>JAHWXV010351590.1:0-23157 GCA_024586415.1 Phrixothrix hirtus
ACCCAATCCAATACCCTCACGAAGAACGGTAGCAGCCAGCTCACGGTAGTAGAACTCTAGCAAAACTTTACACTAAACACACATCTCCAGTAAAAATTTTACGTTAACGTGACAGATGTGAGGTATGTCTAGAACCGCTAAGACTGGCCTTCTGTATTGTCTCAGAATGAAATAAAAAGTTTTAGTTCTAAACGCCTTTAGTTAATTTTCGATAAGAAAAACTGACAGAAAAACCAAATCAGATGCCATTACTCTATTATCATAACGACAAACAAAAACGGTAACTATTTTTATTTGATTTTTTTGGTTTTGTCACTAAACAAGGCACACGCCGACTTTTAGGCGGCTTAGGTAAACGGCAACAGCAGGGGGCATTTAAGACATACGTACCGGATGCTCTTTCCCGAACGAAATTAGTTAGTGAGGAATTTAAATTTCCACGTTACAAAAAGTATAAAAGAACCCAAAAGTATTTGATAGAAATATACTGAGTATGGCTGATTTAAATCCTAAAACTGTACAGACAAAAAGAGAGCAAGGAAGGAGGATCCCAGCTACAGCAATACAAACGGGTGCATGTATTCCCAGAAATGAACTTTTTAGTGCTTTTGGTGTTCTGCAAATGGTTTTCGAGGCATACCTATCTTATATTCATCGTATCAGCTCCATTTATAGATGAAATAAATTTTGCTGTGAATACTATTATGAATTTTCTAATAATTACACACACACATACATTCTCAAAATACTGGAAGATCACTGGAAATAAAAGTTAGCGAACATAAAATGATTAATTTGAAAGACTTAAAATTTCAGAACATTTCTTTGAAACAGGGTATAATATTTTTTGGAAGAAACGCCTTAGCAGATTCAAAAGAAACTGTAGAAAAGCTGTTTACATAAAATACAATAATGCAAACTATATTTTGAAGATTTCTGTTAATTTAAATGGCATTTGGTTTCTTATAATTAGAAAGATTTTATTGTTTTAAGTTTCGGTGCATTTGTCTTGTTTAACATTTTTGTTTTGTCAATTAAATGTTCAAACTTATTTAACTGATTTAATTGTGCTTGATAATCAAAAAAAATATTTTCTTCGAAACGTTGCGTTTGTTTGAGTTTTTTGACTTGGGCATTTCTTGTTCAGTTATTGATTTAATTTAAAACCTTTGACAGCCTTATAAATTTTTGACTATGTTACGCTGATTTTATTTGTTATATTTTGTTTACACCCGTATGTAGTTACCGGGACGAATGAATGATGATCAATTATTATAAATCAAAATTTTATATTACATGCTAATAATATATTTTAAAAAGAAATTACTGAATGTTTAATTTTCAGAACTATTTCTAACTAACCAAATAATTATAATTTCCTTTGATCTAAAATTTTTCATTCCGTACATATGTCTTACAAGTATACAGCCTCAGGTAAAAGAATGGGCAAACAGAATTTTCTAGTACCGCTTAAATAAAGAATAAATGAAGCAGAACTAATTGTGACAGCATCCTGAAGTAGTCCCTGCTGAGCTTGAAGGAAGATAATTTAGAATATTGGATATAACTTTGTTTATTTTTTTGTAGCACTGTACATGGTTGTGGCACCATAGCACCAGTTGAGCAGTGGACGTATATTTTTGCGGATTAAGTGGTGCATGAGCGCTTGCATTTTGTGCATTTAATTTTGCCCTTAATTAAGTGTTCATGTTCTAATTAAGTAAGTGTGCAAGTTCACACTACGCAAAAAGTTTTCCAAATAATGATTTCCCGCTTTTTTGATCAGAATTGTGCCTCGCATAGACCTTTGAATTTAAAACTTTAAATCAATTCTTGTGATACGTAAATGCTATGGATTTATTAGAGCATTACTCGTTGACGAATTTAATTTCCATGTCTTAAATTCAATATTCAGTTTATACTCGAATTTCCTTTTATGGCGCATATACATATTTATTTTATAATAATCCAAGGAAGACCACGACTTGCTGCTTCTTGCGAACCAAATAAGTTACTTTTCCTTGATTTAATTTGTTGCAGCTGTAAGCGACACATCATTTTTTTGGACCGACCTTTTTTCGTTGCTTCTGATTTAATTTATGAATTGAGAACCGAAACAACCAAGAATACCTGAAATCTGAATACCAAATTCCAATTTCGCTACAATCATCTGATTTATTATAACTTATTTAATTTATTCCAGCGTTTTATTTTAGTGCTGTTGAATACCACTTGCTATGCTTGCAAACAAAAAAGTGGATTAATACCACAAAGACATTACCCTGTAATTTTACAAACTCTGATACATTGATATTAAACAATAATCTTTATAGAATATTTAAGGCTTATTATTTTACATCTAAAAGATTTTTCGCATTTACCACTACTTCAGAAATTATTAACATTAATTTCGTTTTTATATATCCATAAATTCTAAAATTCTATTTCGATAAATCTTGCATTTGTCATGTTTTGTGGCTTTTATAATTAATTATAAGATTTCCTCTCATGAAACATTGGCGCCTAAAGAATTCATTAAAAGCACAGGAACCAACAGAAACACGCCTACCGAGATAAAAGACGGAAAAAATATTTCTGATCCAGTAGAATACAATTTTCTAGAGTATCGAATATCAACGCAACAATTTCTTAAAAAGGCCTTTTCTCTACTAATAAATAATTATTTTTTATTTTTATTTAACTTTATATTTTTGACATATAATATGTTGAACAATTACTCGTATTTAAATTAAAAGAAATTATTACATCATAAAATAGGTTGCTTGAAGTAAAATACATAATAAAGCAAAACTCCTTTAATTCGTTTCGCAAAGTTTAGATGTATAATACTTATCTCTAAGATAACAAATATATGTATAAAAAAAGATTAAAATTAATTTTAAATGTAATTATTTTGTATTTCACATCGTCAATACTAGTAGATATCAAGAAATTTTAGAAACAAACTGGTACCATCTGATATTTCAGCAGAATGAAGCCGGCTGCCACACTGCTAAAATAATAAAATGAATTAATTCTTACAATGAATTGGCCGACAGATAGCGCATGTTGACTCCAATAGTCCTTGTAGTGGAAAATAAAAAAATTTTAGGCAGAAACTATTGAGGCCAAGAAAATATTTACGTTATAAGATAATGCTTAAATCTAAATCTCAATAATCTCTGAAAAGTATGCTGAGATGGTAGAAGTCATTGAATGGGAAATTAGTCCAAACCAGATACTTTTTAGCTCTGGTTGATGTCTTAATGCAGACTGTTATAACACTGAAGGACTCGCGAATTAATTTAACAATTCATCAGCCTTTTCAAACAACTGAAACAACTATATTGTTTATCGATATTTTTTACTTAACATTAAAGCCTGTAGTTAATTTTAAATATTAAACCTTTTACACGCGTATTTGTCGTGCAGTCACGGTAACTCAAAAGGTGAAAAATGTCTCTATTTGATTGCTAATATGTTAGTTGATGCATGTCGCGTCTTTTTTGTACAGACAAATGATATGACGACATATTTTCAATTTTGACCAACAAATTTTAAATAATTTCCGTTCGCACATTACTACAACTACAAAGTTGCAATTTTGAGAATTTCTTTGAACTAATAAAAGCTGTTCTTTCTCTTAAATACGTATTTGTCTGTTTTATTACTAAGATTTTGATTAGCCTGCATCTTCGCTGCCTATTGGATTAATCATTACATTAAAGAATCTTTTAAAGTGTATTTTAGAAAATTGAATTTTGTTGAAGACAAAAGTTTTACTTTAGTATCTACTTTCATGTTGTAAATCTAAACCTTTCGTTCTTATGTACCTATATTAAAAATTAATTTAATCTGCGTCAACAATACTATATGAACTATTTTGCATCTGAGTTTGTACAACCAATTTGCTACTTTATTATTACAAATTAATATAAATTATTACATCCTTCATAATTTATTACAAAGCGAACAAAGCGAACCCATATTTTACGAGGCTTGCTCTTTATGATGTGAGATTTGACCAAAGGGGGTGCATCAGTCAAAATTTAATAGCGCCATTTGAAAGATCACATATTTTTTGGGCTATGTTTCAACACCATATGAAATCCAATCGCGAAAGAAATTAAATTCATCCAAGAAAATTATTGTACCATAATTTTCTACAACTTTAAAAGGAAATTATCTCAAAAAAAGTTGTGTTGCTGAACTGATTTCTGTTTTCGGCGATGAAGCACCATTAAGAGCAGCAGCGACCTCTAGTATTCAGCATTTTAACGCGTACGTACTAGTCTTGATAAAAAATATCGCGGAGGTCCATCGAAAACAGCAGTCGTTCCAGAAAACGATGTTGTCGTGCGACAGAGTTAGATTGCAGAAAGATAATTTCCCGTTATATCCCACATCCTCTCACTAACGAACAAAAAGCAACTCGTGTCGAATGGTGGCGTAGAACTTTGTGATGATTTAACAGAGGAGCTTCAAATCACGTATATGACATCTTAAGTGGTGAAGAATCTTGGAACTACAGTTGTGAACCCGAAAGCAAAGTTTAATCAGCTGTGTAAGTGTTTCAACATGAAATGAAACGAACGAAAGGGATTTGTTCTCGCTGCGTTTCCAAGAAAATAGTCACTAGTTTTGTGACTAAATGTGGACATGTCGCCACTACTCCGTTTGAAGATTGACGAAGCCTCTTTACGAAAAGTTATTACTGAACTGCGAAGAACCAATGAAAACCGCCGCAAAACCACGAAAATGCCAATTCACACACCGCTACTCGCACAATTGAATTTTTGGAGGCAGAGAATGTCAAGATTCTAAATCACCCACTATATTCTACTGACACAAGTTCCGATGACTTCTTCACGTTCCCAAAAATCAAAATATAGTTGCGTGGAAAGCGTTGTCAGGTACCAGAAGAAGCAATTGAAGCTTACAAAGAAGTCATTGTGACTACCCTAACTTCAGACTTAAATTATTATTTTACAAATTGATTTGCGCGAATGCAAAAATGTATTGACCTTAATGGCCAAACTTCGAAAACCAATAAATATACTCTTGTTAACCTAAGTTCCTTCATTTAGCCAAATATCACTTTATAAAAGGCAAGCCTCGTATTAACGACTCAGCGTGCTTCTGGCAATATCGTTCTATCCTGATGGAAGCCCTTAGAAAGTGGGTCAAACGTTGACAAGGTCGATTCGCAAAAATCGTTTTTCTTTTATTGGCTTTAAAATCTCTTAATCCTAGTTTTTCGAGACACTAGTTTGAATTTGAACGTTTTAAAAATTGTGGACATAAGTTTTATTAATTTTAACATTTCAGAAATCAGGAATGTAGTTACTTGTAAGGATAGCATATTAAGGATAACATTTAATATGTGGTTGAAAAATAATTAAATTTGATCTGTCACTATATATTTGTATATTTGTAAAACAATGTTTTACAGGTATGTTGCTTAAGTATTAGTTTTCATTTAAACTAAAAACGATGTAGATAATTTAAAAATAAATTTATAAATGAGCGGTAAAAAGTGTAATAAGTTAAAATTAGCATTTGCTATTTTTGCGCATCAAAAATTATTAGCATTGATTTAAACCATATTCGTCTTGGATTTTACATATTCCGTAAAAGATATTCAAAATTATTTAAAGCATTAGATGTTTTAAACGTTAGATTTCAAGTTGAGGTCTTTATTTTATAAGAAACCATTTTTTTGTTAAATAAATTTAAATTTCACTTTAGCCTGGTTATTCAGTAACAGGTTAACTGAAAATTATAGTCTAAGTACGTTTATAATGATAATTAACCTATATTTTTCAATTTAACTTTTACTAAACAATCTAGCCCTCGGGCATAAAATGCAATTAAATTATTACTTTTAAGTAAACTTAGATTTTTATGATTTAATGTATACCTTGCTTAACAGAATAAAGGACGGCCTTAATTTTTTTATTTTCCAGTATAATATATGTATTTTTAGTAATCAAATTTCTTCGCATACTGTATTTTATGTTTAAAATGTTATAGTAATAAAACCTGTTGGTGATTACGTACTTGCTACCCTAAAATAAATAAGGAACTCATCAATCTCGTTTAAAACATGTATGAGTTTTTTTTCAGTATGTCTCTGTATACGTAACATACGTCATATATTGAAATTTGCCGATTTATTATATTATCTTAATGCATTAAATGAAGGTAAGCGTGTCTCTAAGGATTTGTAAATTCTAAACCAATCTAATTAGTGCTGTATAAAATTAATTAACTTTTCATCTAAATACATTAAAAGCATGGTAAAGAAAACTTAATAATTGCATTATTTTTAAAATTGATCGGTAGGTTCTTCACTATGTAAATTTAAACGAAAAATATAACATTAAAAATTGCATCATATAGGAATTAGGATGAAACTTAATATTGACATCTAACTTTCTTTGAGCAGCAAAACATATACCAGATTGAATAAATATTTTCTAAATATGACGGATCTTTAACTTCCAAACCAAATTATTATTTTACCTGATACTAATTGCCGTAAAATAACCAAAGTTGTTTCCTATTAAGATACTACCCTTATATGATATATTGTTGCAGTCGCCTTACTGTTTATTCATTTTTTTAATAAAATAGATGATTCAAGTACTGTTGCACAAAGAATCATCATAAAATTTTTAATTAAAAAAGGCGTGAACTGCCTATAATTTAAAGAAGACGTACTACATTGTACGATGAAACATGTCTAGTGAAATTACAAGTTGGCAGTAAGCGTAAACTTCTACAAATTAGTGAAAGGTAATGCGTAACTCACATATGACAAACTTCGCAATTCTCATCGCTGAAAATGAAACCAACATTGAACGTATTATTCGCTTAATTCCCAATAATCGGCGAATAACTGTTTGAACTTAACAGAAGTTCTTTCACTGATCATTAGAAGTGTCAGTAACGTCCTTCATAACAACCTACACATTTGCTAAGGGTGCAAGTCTGGGTTTCTAGATAACTTCCTCATAACTAGAAAGCACATCGGGTTCCAGTTTGCATCACTTTCTACAGCACTATGATATTGAGAGTAACGAAATTTTTAAAGCTGTCGTTACCTGCCTACGATTTAGGTCATTCTGAACCAGAAAATAAATTGAACTCGATATAATAGCATCAGCAGCCCCGCAAAAACTCCTGCACCTGATAGAAAATTTATACAAGCGTAATTTGGTACTCATCAAGCAAAATTTTCGATGATTTTTTAATAGGCGATAAAACTATCAATACTGATCACTATTATTTGTTGCAAAATAAGGCAAAGTAAACGTTTCGACCAAATAATCGGAAATCCTCAGCGTAAGACAGCACCCGTTCGCGTTCGACAGCAGCAACGCAAAATCTTTGCTGGAAAATTTTTACACGTCTAGTATATATCCTTCGTTTGTTTTGATGTGCCTATTACCAGTTTGGTTTATCGAAAGAACCTCTGATATCCAAATTCAATAATGCCGTTACGAAAGCTGGACAATTGTGGCTCAGTTGTAACAATCTAAACTTTTTATATAGAAAGGATAAAACCAGCGTAAATATGGCAGAATTTGGTTGAAAGGAAATAAGTCTGTATAGAGAAATATAACTTAAATTTGTGTTGGTTTTTTTCTTTATAGTAAACTTGAAATTCTAGTGAAAGTTAAACATCCTTTGTATTTAGCACCAATAATTACATCATTCGTATTTTAAGCAAAAATATATTTGATTTTTGAAAGTAGTATAGTGCATCGTATCCTAAAATATCTGTTCAACTTTAAATGAAAAAACAACTGATAATGATAAATGATACTGCGTTTTTGTTTCAGATTAAAAATTTTTAATGTGCGTTTTTTACATTTCTGTACATTTTGAGAGTTATACGCCAAAGAATCATCTTATTGTAGCTGTAAGCATTTTTTATTCAGGAATCCTAAATAAAGCAACTACAGAATACGGTGTAACTTCCGTAAGTAAGTTGCTCTTATAAAATCGGTTTAAAATTAAAACAGCATTTCACTACATAAAACGATGCTTAAGCTATCGTTCGACTTTTAGCTATCCACGCGCTATTCAGGTTACAAAGAGAAACTTGCTGGATTTTTGAGAGACGGCTTACTGATCAATAAGAGCAAATTGAACTTAATTAATCGTTTCAAAATCGAATGAACTGGAAGATAACGACTCGCTATTGTCTCAGCTTCCTAGTATCAGATGTTTGATTGCAACGCGCAGCATCTTCTAATTATTAACGGTCGGACTTATAAGGCATCTTTTGAATTTTACAATGGTATGCATATCTGAAACCTTTGGGTTCGCTTTACATTTGCCAGCGACGTGGCATTCCTTCCCTCAGTTACATTTTCCCAATGATTTCCAAAAAGACACGTTTTTTCTTCCGACACTGCGTTATCCTAAAATTTACAAAATTTAATTGTCAGCGCAATCTTTTTAATATAACAAAGTGATACACATTTAGTTCAAACAGTTTATATAACAAAAAGGTAACTGAAATATAGTTTTCGTAAATAATTTGATAAATATACTCTACAATATAGAAATTACACCTCCTAAAAGAGGTTGAAATCTTCCGTAAAATTGACAGAAACCTGTAACTATAAAAAAGTAATAGATGATTAAAATTCGGCGAAATTTGATTAGCACATGTAGTTCGAGTGATTTTTGCTTCACTGTTTTAACCCCGGTAATTTTAATACAGATATAATATGGAAAAGGCACATTCCTACTATCCATACCAAATAGTATTTTAAAAGATGTAAACTAACAATTATTCGGATATGGACGCACTAAAGATGACGAAGATAACTATAGTTTCCTTGTATTATAAATAAATAAAAGACTACATAGCAAAAACAATTTTCTTCAACGGTTAAAGTATAAGCAATGTAGTCACCGAGATAAAACGAAATAATAGATTACAACAGAATTAAGTAAATAGGTGTTACCAAAAAGGTGAATGCATTAAACAATTGAGTAGATCTATTTTCATATATGGCGACTGGTAGATATGCGATCAATTAACTACTGAGCATTTTTTATCTCCGGCATAAACAGGCATCAGATGAAAATGGCTGCGATGGATTCAAATCTAGTAAGAGACGTATATACAAACCCAAAGTACTTAATCGTAATTAAGAAGGTAAGTGCCTCTCTTGGAGTGAATCAAAGTAATAATTTAATAGGTAGTATCTAAATAGAGATTTAAACATAACAATGCAATTAAAATTACCTACGTTACATTCAGAATTCAATTAATGGCAAATTAAAAGTACAATAATATAACTGTTTAAAGAGCTTAACATTTGAATATAAAATGAGATCTCCAATAGTTGAAATAATAATTCATATAATAGTGTACATTCTGTAGCCAAAAGAAATATCTATAAACAATAAACCCCACTTTGGAAAATCCACCCAAATTTAAATTAGTCAAATAACTAACAAATAAGTATGACGGGCATACCATGAAATTAGATAATCAGATAATTATAAAGTGTGCAATTTCTAAAAAAACGGTAAATTAAAGAGTAAAGTTATCATCTGAACAACTACTTAAATTTTGCACGCAGGAAAGCTCTTATAATAATTCGCAACTTGTTGCAACAAACTTGTCACGCCAAGATAATTTATTGTTCAAAGCAACAAATGCAATTATACGGACTAATGTCCAAAATAGAAGGGGCAACTCCGCTAAGAATCGTATATGTTTTTAAAATAAGTATATTTCTTATAAATTTAATGTTAAATTTGTTTTTTTAACAGTGAGGAACAATAAGTGTAAATCAAAAGATTGTCCATTCATAAGCGCTGAATATACAGCTTTTTGATTAACAGTTGGGGACTGGAGTTCCCCTTTATAAAATACAACCGAACAGAAGGAATTTGCAAGTTACTATCACTAAAGAAGAAACATTGCATAGAAGCGATAAATAACGTAAAATTAGGCGAAGCCGAATATATAGTTTGAGAACCGTTTATGTTTATATACATTAGAAATATATAAAAATTGAAAAATCATTTAATAATTATAAATCCATGTTTAAAATATATTATTATATCTATATTATTAAATATATTATTAAAATATATTATTTCACAACACGTAAATAGTTTCTAGTCACTGTGAACGCGTAATATTTGGAACTACAGTGGACTCCGGTTATAAAGTACCCTCTAAGGAACAAGAAGGTATGCTATAAAAAGTACATAATATACAATGAAAATTTTTATTTGATTGAAATATAGGAATGAACAAACTAGAAAAAAACTAAATTAAGAATAAATTTAAAAGGAAACTTATACACCAGTGATGCTAGACCTAATATTAAAAATAATACATGCATAGGTACATACACGTTATATCAAAACGAGGCCAAAAAATATTATTCACCAGTAAAAAAATTTGTTATCTTTGTTTATTTGCGTGCTTTTTCCAAACTCATACATTCGACGTAGTTCTCAATCTTCAAGGAGGCTTGCAAAATATCATCAGACACATTGTAGAAACCTTGTAACAGTCAGAATAGTTTGGCATTGAATATTCGTCCTGTTGGACGTAATGTCACTTTCGGTATCAGAAGTGCGAGAATCATATAATGCTTCATTTAGCTGTGAAACTTCAACAATAATATCATTATCCGTTAACGGCTTCGATGTTACTAAATTATCATCGACTGTCGGAAAATTATCCAGTTCGGGAAGATACATTTCTGCATTGGTTAGATCTTAATGGTGACTGCGTATCCAATAACCAAGGGGAACTTCTCAGTCATCGTCGTCGACAGGATTTCATTATTATTTTTGTATTTCTCTAACTACTGGACTAAAGGGAATTCATCGTCGGTATCAAATTCGTAGATCGATTGATATGTCAGACCAGCATGCCAAAAACGGCGAAACTTCGTTCCAGGATTCCGCAATTAATTTCACCAAGTCTAAAATCGTTATCTTGAAAGGTTTTTTATTGTCCAATGATTTGATCAGGCGAAACATAAAATGTCTACGTAGTATGTCTTAAGGCACTTAATTATTCCTTGATCCATTGGTTGCAAGACCGAAATGCAATTTGGTGGCAAAAATACTAATCTCACATTTGTAAGACTTACGCTTTTTGAATGTGCTGCACAATTATCAACCAGAAGCAATATTTTTCTATTTTAACATCTTAATTTTTCATCCCAATCCTATAAATAATTTTCAAAAATGTCTGAAGTCATCCATGCGTTTTTGTTTGACTTGACAGCGTATCTTAATTAAATTGCTTCCCTCCCATACAATTTTCTCCCATAAATTTAAGGTTCGATCTGAAGTGATCTTAAAAAATAATCCGATCTCGTCACCATTAAAAATATCGTCACAGCTGTAATTTTTTGCAATACCATACCACTTGTCTTCTAGCTAGCTCAATACAACTTCTTTGTGAACAAAGAGGTTCAAGTAGGTGATGTGAACATCATCTACTTGAACAGATACTTTTTCAACGTTTATGTTATGACCAACTTTAAAACGTTTGAGCCAACCTGTCGAACGTCTAAAAACGTCACGCTCCAATCCTCTGGCTAAATCTTCCGCTTTTGCCTTCAGCACCGCACCACTTATTGGAATATTTTCGGACCTTCGTATCTCAAACCATCGTAGACGTGCTTGATCTACGTCTTGACATAAGGGATTTCTAATTTTTCTAATCTTGTGTGATTTATCGTCACTTGGTTGTTTAATTTTATTCCGATTGTTCCAAATAGTAGAAATTGTTGTCTTTGCAAGCTGTTTTCTTCGAACAACTTCTGCTTTGCTGACGCCATTCTCAATACTTCGAATAATCTCAATGTTCTCTTTAATTGTAATAGACTTTCGTTGAGTCAAAGTTTTAACTCGATCCACCATTTTAATGAAAAAAAACTATATAACCAGGCACTCATTCCAATAAAACGATCAAATTAAAACTTCCGTCTAAGCTAGGTCTGTTCAGTAGAAAATCTTCCTGTGAATTACTAGGAATCCCCGTCGATGGCAGCCGCCAGTGATCGAGTCTATAGGACACGAATACCTAATTGGGGGAACCACCGTTCGGTAATAACACACGCGTACATTCGTACTTTACAACCAAAATTTGATAATTAACTAGATGAAAATATTGAACGTTATAACCGGAATTAAAATTATATACAGTACGCTATATCGGGGGAAAATTCACGTATACGGCAGGGGGCAGTTAAATGCGCACGTTAAAACCGAAAGTACGTTATATCCCAGGTACGTTATAAGCGGAGTCCACTGTATATAGCTACTATGGTTACACAATACATAACACTAAATAAAGTTTATTCTAGTGTAAATGTACAAATGATTTTTCAAATTACCTCTTCCGTGCTATTACAATTACATACTAAATTTCTCAAAGATGTTTCTCCTATATGAATATGTAAATAATCTTTCAAATCATCTCTATAGTATTATTATAATCACATATTGTACATTTGAACGTTTCTTCTGTATGAATGGATTTTACTATACGAGTCGAAAACAACTAAAATTGCTTTCTAGAATATGATGTTAACGTAGCATATTTCTCTGCAAGTACTAAATTAACTCAATAAATGTAGAGTAAAATTAAACCTACTGTCTACATACATCTGATAAATGATATCTGTGATACAAATTTATAAAATTAAAGTTAATTTCATAAATAAACCCGGTTGCTTGAGTATTTATTTAATTTATCAATATATGATACACATATGTATGTATTTTAATATTTAAATTGCTATAAATAAAATCAAAGACAAGCGGCAAACTCTGAATGACCTCTTTGAAAACTGCATCGATGTATATTATGATTTTTAGCGCTTTTCAAGAAAAGCCGCAGAAACATTTACATATGTATTTATGATTTAACCTGAATTGTTCTTTGATTTTTGATAATATACAACTTTACACTTCAAATAAACTTTTTACAACAAAATTTCACCATCTTAAAGGTGTTGAAATTTTTTGATCAAATTTGGCAAAAGTCTAACTATTGAAAAGCAAAAACAGATTATGAGTTTTTATAAGAATTTAGCGAAAACAATGAGAAACATCAATGGAAATACTGCTACATTCAGGAACTACTTAACATTTTTTAATAAGCGTTCATGTTTATAGTTAATCTTTTTAATTCTTGTTCCACCTGTTCAGAAGCCAAAAAATATTAGCGAAATATTGAATGTACATATGTATATACATATATCTTTTAAATATCTGAGATCAATTCATTTAATATCAATGTCCCTAAACGAAAGTCATTATGTATGTATGTACGTACAATGACATCTTAGTAAACAGAAATTTTGACCTAATTATATAGTTAATTACATTTAAAATACAGATTACTTTTAATAACCTATTTCCAGTATCATCTATTACCTACATTGTAAATATGTACAACATAAGAAATTATAAAAAAATGTCTGATTAAAATTGTTTACAAGAGAACAGAATTATAAACTTAAACTACAATCAAAACATATCATATACGGGTTTATTTAAATAAATAAGATTGAAGGTCGTCGTTAGTGTTATTATTACATGCGGCTGATACTATTACTACTGTTCATGGAGTTACGAGAATGAAACTGTGAAACCCGTTACCACCACTAGCAGAAAAATGTAAGAGCAAAAACTGCAAGTGACCTTCGAAGACTTGTTCCAATCTATATGGACCTTTTAACTGCTTAGGAAACTTTCCGCAGACCATGTTTAATTTAAATATAATTCTTTAAAAATGTATAAGTACTTGCAACGAAGGCATTTATAAAAGTTGACTCCCTTCGTGGTAAAAAATAAGGAAGTAGTTTTATTGATCGTTATCCATATGAATACTTGTTTCGTATACAAAATATTGATCTTAGTAGAAACAATTAATTTTTTTTCATTGTTTACTATAGCAATAAATTGTGTGAAACAGATGTAATTATTACTACATTAAATTTTATATACATAGATACATATGTACATATGTGTGTTTGTGTTTACCAGTCATACAATCAACAATTCTTAAGGCGTAGTGCATTAACATAGCAATACGTTAAAACGTATTAATCATATCTGTAAATAACTTGCATTGATGTCATTAAAAAAATATTAGTGCTTGATAAAACTAATTAAAAATTATTAGGGAAGGATGTCTTAAAATAAATACTACCTAATATGATACTTTGTAGATATTCATGCGTGAATATGTGTTTGATTGTTTGTGTTTCCATCGCGGATGTTTTAAAAAATATTCCAACGTAAAGATACCGGTTACTAATAACCAATTACTTTACCTCTTACTTTTTTATTCCGCAATGTTGAACCCTAAATTTCAACTTAAGGTACAATGTCCAATTTACGAATGTAATACTTTTATCTTCACTTTCTAAGTAACATAAATTAATTTAGATTAGTGCTTTTCCTCTACAAACCTCCAGGTTTGTTCACTGATTTAATCTAGACTCATTAAAGTTACTAGTAAAAGTTATATTTTCCCTGTATATCTAAATATTGGAAGATTTATAGAATATTTAGTACAAATTATCTGTGTATCATTTAATTGATTTATATGTGTTTAAGTTATTTATCTTTATTAATTCACAAGTGTGAGTTAATGTAATGTAAATATTTTTAAAAGTTATCATTTTAACCTGAATTATTTAGATTTTGACTAGGCTAATATTCCTCGGAGTATTTCCAGCCAATTGAATTTTCTGAGTTTCTTTCTGGAGATTCCCTAAGCCCTTTTCCTACTTTTTAAAATTTTACGTAAACTGGAGTGCTGCCCCTCTTCGGATTATAAGCATTTTTAACGCTTCTAGGAATTCAATTTTTAACGGACACTTGTAATAGAGAACCCATCCCGTGTACTCCTAAACTATGCTGGTCTAAGCTCACCTGGCCCCCAAATTAATATACTCTTACGCTTAGATCATCTTAATATCTCTAACGCGACATGGCTATCATTAGGAAAATTTTAACTAGTTACGGTTTTGCCTATCAATCTTTTAGTTGTAATAAAGAGTAAGTAAAATTTCAAAAAAAATCCGTTTTATTAAATATTTAATGCTCCGCTAACATCTGCGCAGCAAGAAAACTTTTATCCAATATTACATAGTACATTTTAGAGCATCCCTGGTATTATTTATCAGCATTCTTCAACTATACGTCAACATAGTTCTTCTAATGAAACTGCATGTGGAACATATAGTTATATCTTAAATGTTCTCAATTGAGATAGTGGGGGCATCTAACAGACGCTGTTTTCCCAATCTATTTGGAAAAGTGTTAATTTAATAACTACCACACAGTTGCTGCATGGTGACGATGAGTTGTTGAAAATAACGGCTTCTACTATCATGTAATGTAACTTTTTAGTATATAAAGATATTACTTTTGAAAAAATAGGTCACCAGTCTTATTACCCAAAATTTTAGCCGGCGCATTTAATTTTTGGGATTATAGTCACATCCCTTAGCTACAGTTATTTAGGTTAATCAATTCGTTTAAGAAGATTGAGCATCCATCGGGGAAACAAGTGGAGTACAGAGACTTTAGATTTTCTATTATTCATTCAGTCCATCGGCATCATCTTTGCTTAGCTTTTACATAAGTTTTATTTGATTCAGGTAATAATTAAATTTCAAATAATTTATAGAACTCCTTCATTTTTATTAAGGGTATTTTATTATGTTTACTGTTTTTGTTGATCCAGTTTCAGTGAATTTATTAATCAGTTTGAAAACATACGTACGAGAAGCAAGTCTTCAGGATGTTTCGCACTGAATATTCTGATTAAAACTCGAGTACAAACGGTGTTGTTGAAATAAGAAGAAATAGTTTCTACAATTCCTCTAGGAATGGATGATTTTATTATTACAACCGGAAGAACTTGTTTCAATATCAATTTCATAAACCTTTGCCTTTTTCTTTGTCATAAAAACAAAGAAAATATCTTCCTAACACAACTTTAAAACTAATTGTCGAACAATTGTATACAATTGACAATTGAAAAAGAACTAAATGAATTGTAAAGTTGAACTTGTATTTTATTATAGCTAAAAACATTCAGGAAATATTTCAAAAAGCAATAATTTAAAATCACAAATTTAAATACCACTGACGCCACTATTTGATGCCTGTCACTATGTAACACCCTCCAGGCGTTCATGAAATTGGAGTAAATTTATCACACATCTATCGCCATTAAAAATACAGATGTTTCAGATTTTTCAACGAAATTGTCAGCTTTGAGAATACCTTTCTGTAAGCTTCACTCAACTAGACAACGAGCAAGGATTTAAAAATTTCGACATCTGGTTTCAGACGGACATATCTGACCTATAAAATATTAAAAAAATACTGGCAGAGCCATCTTTGGAAATGCAAACTTTTATATTTTTACCTATTTAGTTAGGTTAAAAATCTTTTGGTGAGAAGCCCTTAGAATTGTTCAAATTACAGTTTGATGGCTTTTCACTTGTGCCGAATTAATTTTTAAAATTCGTACCATTTTTAGGAGGAATCTTCTTCTTTATATTATTTATTTTAAAAATATTACTATATTAAGAAATACTGATTTGTATTGGGGTAAACTGTATGCTAACCAAAAGTAACAGGCTCTCCAAGCTTTTAAATAAATTGATATGATATTCTTTGCCAAACATGGGTACATCTTTAATTACATTGAATTAGTTTTACGAACATATTGCTTGAGCTGTTCCATGAGTGCTTGGTATCAGGTTATAGAAATATATTAAATAGTTATCTACCAACCCCATTAATTGAAAGTTTGTTAACGTGATATTATTTATGGCCATTTACGGTAATTTTATTTAGTTTTTCTTAATCGAAGCATTTCTCAAATCAGATAGAACAATTATAGAAGTTTGTTTTGTGACTGAAGTTCTGGGATGCGAAAATTCCCTTGGTCTTCTTGGCTTTAACTACTATGGTCATTTTTCCACAATTACTAAAATTTTGCCGAATTTAGTGTAGTTCCACCCTCAAGTAGCAATTTTTAACATACCAAAATCACACGAGACCTACGATTGTACTTCCTTATCCGAGAAGAAGGCATATTTTTAAAATTATTTTCCACTGAAACGTTCATTGATCTCGATCAGATTCGAACCCGCATCCATTTAGTGTAGAAGTAAAAATGCTAACTACTTCACCAATTGCGGGCGGCAATAAATCATTAAAACTTTAGTAAAACTTAAGTTAAACTTAAATTTGGCCGTTAGACGTGCTGTAAGCGCGTCTAAAATTCCTACAACATCTATCTTTAATTTGGGAACACCTTGTATAGAAGGAAATCAATAGCAGAATCAAATGTGTAAATTGCCAGTATTCGTTTGGTTTCAAAATTTATAAATAAGGATTTTACAGGTTATTACGAATTTCGTTTATAATAATGAACTTTTCAAAACCGCTGGTTTACGAGTGTAAAAACAATTTACAACTTCAGTTTCTCACGATGCCATTTTTGTTTCTATAAATAAATGGTAACCACCAAACCCCCATTTTCCTAATTTCAAGGTGATGAAATACAAAATTAGTTAGTTGGGACCAGAGCTCTCAAGTGTAAGCTCGTATTAGTGAGGCGTGACGTTATAGTTAGGTATTGCCGTTTCCGAATTCAACAATATGAACTAGCTACCCGCATCAACTACCGACTGTCTGAATCGCAGGGAATTAGACAAATTGGCGTTCCATGCGAATCAAATAAGATTTGGGCCAAGTTCTGTAGTCCTCGTTCAAATCGGCCAAAGGGGTCATATGACGTTTGGAAGGTACCCCAAGTATGTTATAATCAGAAACGACGGCTGGCATTTAATTCCGCTACTAAAGTCACGAATCATAAAGCAATCACAAGTAAATGGTCATTTTTCTGTTATTAAGGCCTTTTGACTTGATAAACCAGCACGTTTCACTAAGAGAAATCCGACTCTCAATCCCAATGTTTTTTTGGGAAGGTTACTGCCGTCAAGTCTCAGTTAGACATTTTGTTGTTTTATTAATGAATTCCTTCAAATTTAAAGCAAAGACAGACATTTAGTATAGTTAAGTACTTCGATTCCGGATCACCTTTAATTCACGGGGTCAATAATTTGTTAATCGTTTAGGTAGATTTTAAATAAGTAAATTGGGGAACCCTTCTTCTTTTCTAGTATTGTTTTGTTAGTTAGTAATTAATTGTTTAACTAAATGTGCTCTAATGGCCTGTATAAGTTAAATTATTGTATTGTAACCATTTGGTCAAAACTAGATGCTTTTATTATTTCAGAATTTTTCGTAATCTTAGTAATAAGGAATAACAATAATTTTCTTACAGGAAAATAATAGGATTAAGTACTTAAGTCTAACAGTACGATTTTAGAAGGGCTTCTACAGTGGCGCACGAGAAATCAAGTACCTTGTAAGCATACCCGAATACAAACATCGCATTTACGGTTGGAATTAAATTCCTTATCATTTAGTCTCTAGTAATTAAAACTCCCGTATCGATAAAATAACGACTTTTACCGAATTTTGACTCTCGAAAGCTGTCCTGAATTTTTAGCTCAATTCTTACGAACAAATACTGTAAAACCCCCCACGCTCCACTGTGACTGTCGGAGCAACGAGCTGATTCAGTATCCAAAACGGCATTTCCCCCAACCTTCAAAGACCCAAAGACACTTTCGTCCCGTTATAGTGCTTATCGTTAATTTGTTGTTTACTATAACGGAAGTCGCTCGAAACGCATTTTGAGCCATGATCTTGTATGACTACAAAAAGAGTTTTAGACATTTTAAAACTACTTTTGATGATTGTGTCCCATCCTTATCAACTGCAACTTATTGATTTTGTGAATTAAAATGCAGGTTAAATTCATTAAATGAGGAACCATGCGTGGAAAGTCAACAGAAGCTGTTCTTGAAGAAAGCTTTGAGGCTGTTGATAAGATAACAAGAGAGTCTAAATGTAACTCATCGTGAAATTCAATAAGAAATAGAAATTTAACCAGTAACGTTGAACATCATTTGTTGAATGAAGATCAGTAATGGGTATGACGAATCCTGGGTATGCAATTGCGGTCCAGGAACGAAACAACAATCTTCCGTGTAGATTTTTAAAAATGGAGACCCGCCAACAAATGTTGTTTATAGATGAAATGTAAACAAGGACATGGTTGTTGTTTCTTTCAAGGGCAGCAGACGACTAGCAATAATCCTTGACAAATGTTAATGCAGATTAGTACACACAAATTAGACTACTACGTGTTTTTGAAAAAGTATGATGTGATAATAGGGGAAGTTCGGGTAATGAACATACGCTATATGCAATTTTGGATTATTTGTACGCAGAGATAAAGGCCTCAGACGACGTTTTATTTTTGAAGGTCACAAAGATTGCGAAACTTAATCGAATTTTTAAGAGTTTCGAAAATCAGACTTTGTCGATTATTTTGATAACTGGTTTTAAAAAATACATTAATGTGTGCGGAGGATTACTTTGAAAAGAAATAAAACTTTTTTTTATGTGTTTTTCTTGTTACTAACAATTAAAAAGGTAAAAAGTTGCTAGATGTGGAAAATATTGTTGAGTATTGTCTTAAATAATAAATATTTTATACTTAACAGAAATGTACGCAACACGATATTTTAATTGACAACTCTTTGATATAACGAAGGTCGTTTGTAATAAGTTATAATTTATAGATACCCACTATCGATTTTGCAATTTAAAATTGCCTTTGAAGATTCTCTATTAAATAAAAATAGCTCAGATCTAACTTGACCAATTCTGTATTATAGCATATAATTTTTAGAATACATCTAAATTATTACATAATACTGTGCAATAATACTGAATGATCATGAATGGTTAACAATTTTAAAATAAGCTGCAATAATTGATTAATTGGGCACTCTAACGAATTGACATGATCAACCTTAATAATTAGCAATTTTGCAATATGTCATGTCTAGTAATTTATATTTTAAGTTTGAATAATTATTAAGGGTTGGTTGCATAAAAGCTAATTATATATCTAATTACAATTAAATACTTAATTAACAATTAAGTACTATACTCGAAATCAAATTTGTTAAAAGCATTATAACATGTCAAGCTGATCAAGAGTAGATTCAATTGTAATTAAATATTTAATTGGTTTTTATGTAACTCACCCTAAGTATAGCAACACAATCTTAACAGAATGACCAATTATCAACTTCCGTCAACTCATTTTAAAACCATCAACCATTACTGATCATTCGGTATTTACTGCACACTATTGTTGATTGTCTAGGAGCGCCTCAAGAATAAATGATATACCTTGATCAAAAAGTTCCCGGAATTTATTCAGAAAATGCAAAATACAAATTTATTCATGGAAATTGCTATTATCCCCTTCAAAATACTCCCCATCGACTGCGACGCACTTATGCCAGCGCTTGATCCACTCCTCGAAACATTTTTCATACTCGGTGTTCGGTATGGTCATGAAATCCGTCTTCTATTTTTCCATTATCTCCTCTCGGCTGCTAAAATGCGTTCCCTGTAGTGGTTTTTTGACTCCATTGAACAGAAAGAAGTCGTAGGGAGCCAAATCATGTGAATTTGGTGGATGTTGGATGGTATTCGTTCCGTTCTTGGTCAAAAAGTCGCGGATAATGATAGCATTGTGCAAGGATGCGTTATCATGGTGCAAAATCTACGAGTTATTTGTCCATAAGTTTGGTCTTTTTTTGAGAACTGTTTCACGCAACCATCTCTTAATGTCCAAATAATACTCCTTATTCGCTGTCTGACCTTGTAACAAGAATTGATGATGGCCAACACCGTCGTAATCCATGAAAACCGTGAGCACTGCTTCTGTTTTGATTGAAAACCGCATGGTTTCTTCGGTCTGGGCTCAATGGGTGCATTCCATTCACTCACCTGATGTGTAAATTACGTGCCGTACTCATAAACACACGCCTTGTCTCCAGTAATGCTGGATTGGAGTTGAATTCAGCCTCGGAAATCATGTCTTTTGCGATGTCAACGGAGTTCATTTTTTGAAAGAAATTCAGGTATTTCGGCATCAACTTTCCCGTAACACGGCGGAAACCCAAATCATTAACTAAAATGTATTGAACAAATCAATAAGAAATGTTTAAGTTCTCTGCTAGCTCTCTAATGGTTAATTTGCGGTTATTGACCAAAATTTCTTTCACGTTATCGATTTTTTGTCGGTTTTCGATATTGACGGCCTGACACTGCTTTCGTTATCCTCGACGTACGTGCCGCTGATAAACAACTGTTTTCTTTAAAGTATCGTTGCCGAAACACTTTTCCAACATTTCCAAGGCCCTCGCACTATCGAATCCGTTTTTAATACAAAATTTAATACAAACTCGTTATTGCAAATTCAATTCCATTTTTAAAATTATAAAAAATCAAAAAGCCACACAGAAACAGTTGTGCTCAAGACGGCGTAAATTTTACAAATTTCAACCTATGACGCTGAAATGTGGTGGAATGTCAATAATAGATGTGCAAACCTAACAAAATTAACAAAACTCAAGTTGGTGACTCAGAGCGCTACACGGTGGTAGTTCCGGCAACTATTTGATCAAGGAGTAGATCATTACACGAAATAAGACAGTTGCGTCATTACTTGTAATGATGTCATTGTAATACACTATCGCCAAAATGTGCGTACCTAATTTTGGCATTCAAAGATTGGCTTTTAATGCTATATTTGAGGCTATTTTAAATGAAAGTGATTTTGAATAAAAAAATGTTTTTTCTTAAGTATAGAAAACCAAAGTAAGCACTTCTATACGTAATTCACTTCTCTTCTATTACATTTCTGCAGAAGTCGACACGTCCCTCAGTTCTGCACAAGAAATAGTTTTGGGGTGTTTGCGTAACCCCAAATATACTGATTTAATGCTTTCATCATCTTCCAAATTTACTTTAGTCAAATATCTTCTAAGTACTATAAAAAAAATAGTAATCGCTTGTAACCAAGTTCAACTTATTAATAAGTTGGTGTAAGTTGAAGCAAACACCTTTTGCAAGAAGTTCACGCTGTTTGGTTTGAAATGCCAGTTTTAAGTAATCCCTAAGCAAACTACAATTGTGTCTACTTTAACCATATAATTTTACAAAATCACTCCGTTTTTATCCTGAAAGATTTTAAAAGACCTCTTTATGGCTAAATTTTTCGTTTGCGCAATTGGCTGTTAAATATCTCTTCCGGAATTTTAGCTTCTTAGTGTCGATATTATAGGCACAAACACCATTTCTATATTCCTTCTCAACAATATGCTTTGTCGTAATGCATCTATTCTACAAGATAAGTTTCTTTACAGCTTCAATATTGTCCTGCATAATCAATCTATTTACTTGACCATGACGCCACGCATCACTTACACTTTGTTACACATTGTTGATGCCATGAATAAAATTTTATTAATTCGCAACAACATGCCTAAGAATAAAATAAATATGTATATATAAAGTTCTTAGATATAAATAACGTGAATTAACATTAATTTAAAATAGCTAGTTTTAACATCCCTTTAGGCTAAGTTGTAAAAATTAAACAAAACAGCAGATTTGCTAAAGCAAAGGATGTGTCATAAGAAATACTTCACTATTTCAATAAATGGTAGAAGTTAAACGTTAAGTATAAAATTTTATCAAAATTGCCACAAATAGATACCTAAATTCAAATTTAATACTGACTAACCGAAACGATATTTAAACTCATTGATTAAAATTCAAAAATCTAGCAATCCTATTGGTCAAACTGTGCCTAACGAAGTTATAAAAACCCTGCACAACAAGAAAATAGCATCGTTTCTCTGAGTAATAAAACCGATATAGTTATCGCAAGTTATAGTGCAAATATACAGTAACAAAGGTCAAAAAGTAAAAGACCCGGTACAAAATTTCATCGTTATAAATCAAGTTAGAGCAGGAACAATCAATAGTTATATTGTTTTATATATATATATTGCTACGGCCAATTTGACCAGCTAAATAAATACCCGCCAAAATTTTAAAATTACTATAAAAATCAAGTAATAAAAAAAATGCAATATTTACTAAAGGAGGCTTATT